>SJYQ01002394.1:317986-377704 GCA_006410935.1 Redunca redunca | reverse complement strand
CTTTTAATTCTCTTAAAAGTTTGTTTTTACAAAGAGGAATTCTTATTTTTTATTAAGATAAATTTTTCATTTTTTTTCCTTTGATTATACTTTAGTTGTCATATATAACAAATTTTAGCCTATCAAAAAACCACAATGATTTTCTCCAATATTTTCTTTCAGGAATGTTACAGTTTAGGCTATTACATTTAGTCCATGATTATTTTGAATTAACTTGTGTATCTGATGTGAGATATAAAGTTTATATTTTTGCATTAAAAGTGAAAATGAACGTCACCAGTCATGTCCTACTCTTTGGGACCCCAAGGACTGTATAGACCGCCAGGCTCCTCTGACCATGGAATTCTCCAGGCAAGAATACTGGAGTGGGTAACCATTCCCTTCTCCAGGGGATCTTCCCAACCAAGGGATCGAACCCAGGTTTCCTGCATTGCAGGCACATTTTTTACCGTCTGAGCCATCAGGGAAGCCATATTTTTGCACACTGATATCCAATATTCTTAGGGCTTCCCTTGTAGCTCAGCTGGTAAAGAATCTGCCTGCAATGCAGGAACCCCAGTGTGATTCCTGGGTCCAGAAAATCCACTGGAGAAGGGATAGGCTACCCAATCCAGTGTTCTTGATTACTTTACCTTTATAAGTCTTTCAACTCAGTTTTGTCTTTTGTGTTTTTATTCCCAAAATTATTTTGGCTATTTTGGGTCCTTTCCATATAAATTTTAAATTTCCATATAAATGTTAGAATTAGCCTCTCAATTTCTAGGGGAGAAACCCTCTAATCAAATGCTGATTGGGATTTCATTGTGTTCATAGATGTGGAGAACTGACATCTGAACAATACTGCATATTCTTAGCCATGAATGCATTGTAGCACCAGTTTCATTATTTCTTCTATAACTTCTGTAAGAAATGTTCTACAATTTTCACAGTACACATCTTTTATATTTTATAAGGTTTTTATTTGTTCAATGATTTTTAAGTGGTAATATTTTCCACATTTTGATCTTTAATTGTTCATTGTCAGCATGTAGAAATAAAATTGATTTTCATGTGTTGATTTATATTCTCTCGCATCACTAGTGGAGAAGGAAATGGTAACCCTTCCAGTACCTTGCCTGGAGAATCCTATGGACAGAGGAGCCTGGTGGGCTATAGTCCATGGGGTCGCAGAGAGTCAGACACGACTGAAGCGACTTAGCAGCAGCAGCAGCAGCACATCACTAGATTTACTGATTATTTCTTATAACTTTTGTAGATTCTATAGAGCCTTCTAAACACAATAATGTTGTTTTCCATAAATTTTATTTTTCTTCTTCAAATTCAGTGGTTTTTATTGCTTTTTCTTTATTGGTTTAGTTAGGACCTTCTGTGCTGTGATACATAGAAGTAGTGAGAGTATACACTTTTGCCTGGTGCTGGACTTTAAGGAGAAGAATTCAGATATTCATCTCTAAGGGTGATATTAGCAATAAGTTTTTCATAATTGCTTCATGTCATGTTGAGGAAATTCCCTTTCACCCACAGTTTGCTAAAAGTTTTTTTTATCACGAAATGACATTATCACAGGATTTTTTAGCCACATATTAAGGAAATCATGTGTCTTTTCCTTCCTCAGCCTATTGATGTTAAAAATTACTACCTTGATCAATTTTCAGATATTGAATCAACCTTTTATTCCTGGAATAAACCCTACTTTGTCATTAGATATCATCTTTTTAAATGCTTTTGGATTCCATTTGTTATTATTGTTGAGAAAGTTTGCATCTATTCATGGTGTATATGATCTGTTGTTTACCTTTCTCTCAATGTCTTTTCCTGGTTTTAATATTAGGTTAATTGTGGCTACATGAAAAGTGTAGGGGAGTGTTCCATGTTCCTTTCACTTCAACACTGTCTACTCAATTGTGTACAATTAGAATTGATTCATCTTAAGGAATGGTTGGTAGTATTGGTCAATTAAGTTGTTTGTTCTGAAGATTTTAGAAAGTCTATTTCTTTCCAGTTTGTACATTATTCTGGATGCTTTTACGATTTTAATTCATTTTAAGAATTTTTTCACTCATTACAAGAAATGTTTTTATGATGTTCTTATGTGATTTCTTTCATATGTCTTATACTTGGAGTTTATCAAATTGCTTTAATACATATGTTTATTGCTTTCATCAAATTTGAAAAGCTTTATTAATACAAAGATTACTTCTCTCTCTACTCCTGCTGTTTCCTCATATGAGGACTTCAGTAACTCAAACTTTATGTCACTTGCAAAATTTATCCCACAGTACACTAATGAGCTGTTCATTTTGAAGTCTCTGTTTCATATTTGGAAAGTTTACTTAGCTATGTTTTCTGACATTAAGGAACTCTGAGAGATGGTGCTATTCTTCTTCACTAAGATGATGAAGATAAAGAACTTAGTGATTTGAGTTCCTAACTGCTTCAATCTCTTCAAGAGTGAATGACTATACATTTATTTTTGCTAGGCCCAGTACTATTAATTTATTTAAATTTAATGCATTATGAAAAAGGTTATTATAGGAAGAACCCATTCATTCAACAATTATTTACTGAATATTTATTGTGTGTGAAACCTTTAGGACAGGTAATTTGTGATAGACAATAAAGCATCATCCTTGCTTTTTAGGAACTTATATTTTAAAGGGGAAGATTAATATGTTTCAGAAGAATAAATAGTACAGAATGCTAACATGTCACTTTGGTATATGAGACAAGGGAAGATTTCCCAGCTTTTTGGTATATGTATCTTGTATAATGCATAGAATTGTTCATTGATGTAATCATATGAACCCTTCAAAAGCAGATTGTTTCAGAGAAGTCAGAGGTCAGAGGTATTAGAAGAGTGAGATGGATGTAACATGGAGGAGATTCCTTTTGCTGAGATAAAAGGGGCTGTGGGATGAGAACGTGAGTGTGCCTCTAGGAGCTGAGAGTGTTCCTTGCTAACAGCCAGCAAGAAGATGAAGATTTGGGTAGTAAAATGCTGGGAACTAAACTCTAGCAATAACGTGAATGAACTTGGAAGTGGACCCTGAGCTCCAGGAAACACCTAGACTGCAGCCTAAGTGGGGAACTCAG
Organism: Redunca redunca; assembly: GCA_006410935.1. Lineage (NCBI taxonomy): Eukaryota > Metazoa > Chordata > Mammalia > Artiodactyla > Bovidae > Redunca > Redunca redunca. Next base: position 374,611 of record SJYQ01002394.1, on the reverse strand, counting down.
CCACACTGTACTGGACTTCTGGTTTATAGAACTGTGACTTATGTGTGGGTGTTGTTTTGAGCTGCCAAAGCCGTGGTCATTTGTTATTCAGTAATAGGAAACTGTACAAGCAGTATATAGTGAATGCCATATGAACCTAAAACGACAGCTGTACAATAGAGAGAGATTACATTTGGCTGGAGATAATCAGGGAAGGCTTTAGAGTATATATGAAAATGAGTGAATTTTGAGACTGGTAGGGGATTAGGAAACAAAAATAAAATCTAAGCAAAAGGACTACCATAGTAACAGAGTCAGAAAAATGAAAATACATTTTTATTAGTTAGAGCAGACTTTTTCCCACAAAATTTAAAAATGAGAAGACTTGGAATTAAGTTTCTCAATGTCATCCAGGGCCAGTTTTGTTAGAATCACTAAAAATATTTGCTAAAGTATAAATTTCCATGATCTTTACCAGACCAATTTAATGAGAATCTCTGATTCTGAGTTTCTTTTTTTAAAATCTCTCAAGGTAATTCTTGCACTTACTAAAATTTATTTTAGATCAAGAAAAAAACTATCAGAGTGAGAATTTGGGAAAGGACATTTTTGTTTATCCAGACTTTCCTTGATTTCTTTTCCTCTTTTTATTTAAATGTAAAATTGATGTGGTCAAAAAGGTATTGTAAAAATTTTGAAGTTTGTAGTATAGACAATTGGAAGATGAAGTCAATGAACAGGTGAAAATTATAGCCTTCTGTAATAGTAAAATTAAATCGATACAGTCTAAACGTAGTGGCGGTAGAAATGGAAAGAGTGAGATGCCTGTCAGCAAAATGTCAAAGAAATATAAATACGACTTGATGGCTAACTGATGTTTGCCTACTTTCTGAGAAGACAAAATGAAGGAGGATAAGCAAAATTCCTCAAGGTACCACATGATACAGTTCAAGTTAGACTGTGGAGGAATAAGTGCATGAGGATTTGGTATTTGGTAAATAAGTTTTGTGGCAAGACTGGAATGCAAATTGATTTTTGCTGTTTTAGAAATGATAACTGAATTGACTGTCTTTTACTTAGTTCTTATTTTTGAGAGAATGCTCAGTTGGTAAAGAATCTGCCTGCAGTGCAGGATACATGGGTTCTATCCCTGGGTTGAGAAGATCCCCTGGAGAAGGAAATGGCAACCCACTCCAGTATCCTTGACTGGAAAATCTCATGGACAGAGCAGCCTGGTGGGCTCCAGTCCATGGGGTCACAAAGAGTTGGGCACGACTGAGCGACTAACACTAACTAATCTTACAAATGCTAATTCTGTGTTTCCATTGTATGTATGTGTGTATGTGTGTTTATTGCCCTCAAAAGTATCCAAATTATTATTCACTCAGTATTTTCTTAGTGTTTACTTCAGAGTTGTAACTCACACTATAAATGTTGATTACATGACAAAAACATGTATATGACTCGAATTATATGTGGCATCAGTAATCATTTTCACATTAAGTTGTTTGAAAGAGAACTTTCTTAGCTTAAGGTCAATAATTAATCAATACTGTTTTACATTGGCAGAGTGCTAATGGTAAGGTCTATATTTGACTTGCTTTACTTAGGTAAATGGGAGGGTAGATGAGAAATGTGAAAAAAATTGAAGATACTCATTTGACATATTGATGTGTCAGGTGCTATCACATGAATTAACCAAGATTTCATTATAATACATTTGTGCTTTTTAGTGTAATTTTCTAAATGATGAAAGTGAAAGTGTTAATCGCCCAGTCATGTCCGACTCTTTGTGACTCCATTGACTGTAGCCGACCGGGCTCCTCTGTCCATGAGATTTCCCAGGCAAGAATACTGGAGTGGGTTGCCATGCCCTTCTCCAGGGGATCTCCCTAATCCAGAGATCGAACCCAGATCTTCTGCACTGCAGGCAGATTCTTTACCATCTGAGCCACCAGGGAAGCCCTATTTTCTAACAGATAATACTATATCTTTAAGGTTCTCCTTCCTCATTCTGGTTAATAAATATATTTTATAATTCAAGCCCTGGCTGCTCAGCCACCACTGTGCTTTAATCTATATTATAAATCCCAGGAAACTGATCTAAACAAGGAGCTGTACTTGCTTTTAAGTGAGATGTGTGCATCAGCTGTTTATGGCAGATATACAGTTTCTTTATGAGAATTTAAGAAAGGAACGTAGGGAAGGAAGGAGTAAAGGTAGAACGGGAGTGGGAAAAACAAAGAAAAGAAAGTGATTTCCCATGGGCAGGCTACTGCAGGAAGTATTTGTGAACCAGGTAAGAGGCCATGGTGGCAACTACGAGCCTAGTGCTGGAGATTCAGTCTCAGTGTTTATAAGGCTAAGGTCACGGTCAGTAGCTAGGTAGTACAGAAAAAGCCTGTTTCTGTAAAATGCACAAGCAAATTGTTTCAGGACAGCATTTATAGTGACATCAAATTGCCCCCTAATTAAATTTCTGTATCATTCAGTATATACCTCTGTATCTTTTTGAGTCCATTTTAATATTAGTAGTCTCTCATGGACTGCAAGGAGATCCAACCAGTCCATTCTAAAGGAGATCAGTCCTGGGTGTTCTTTGGAAGGAATGATGCTAAAGCTGAAACTCCAATACTTTGGCCACTTCATGCAAAGAGTTGACTCATTGGAATAGACTGATGCTGGGAGGAATTGGGGGCAGGAGAAAAAGGGGACGACAGAGGATGAGATGGCTGGATGGCATCACCGACTCAAGAGATGTGAGTTGAATGAACTCCGGGAGTTGGTGATGGACAGGGAGGCCTGGTGTGCTGCAATTCATGGGGTCGCAAAGAGTCAGACACGACTGAGCCACTGAACTGAACTGAACTGAGTCTCTATGCAGAGCTCCATGGAGACAGTAATTAACAACACAATAAACTGATAAATTCCAAAGTTCACACACATGCAAAATCAGGACTTATTGTACTTAATACTGAGGATATTCCATAAACCATTATTTTACAGATCTCTAAGATTAGTTGATCTCTGGTTTCTCTGCCTTTTCTAAAACAAATTTGAACATCTGGAAGTTCACGGTTCACATATTGCTTAAGCCTGGCTTGGAGAATTTTGAGTATTACTTTACTAGCATGTGAGATGAGTGCAATTGTAGGGTAGTTTGAGCATTCTTTGGCATTGCCTTTCTTGTGGATTGGAATGAAAACTGACCTTTTCCAGTCCCGTGGCCACTGCTGAGTTTTCCAAATTTGCTGGCATATTGAGTGCAGCACTTTCACAGCATCATCTTTCAGGATTTGAAACAGCTCAACTGGAATTCCATCACCTCCACTAGCTTTGTTCGTACTGATACTTTCTAAGGCCCACTTGATTTCACATTGCAGGATGTCTGGCTCTAGGTGAGTGATCACACCATCGTGATTATCTGGGTCATGAAGATCTTTTTTGTACAGTTCTTCTGTGTATTCTTGCCACCTCTTCTTAATATCTTCTGCTTCTATTAGGTCCATACCATTTCTGTCCTTTATTGAGCCCATCTTTGCATGAAATGTTCCCTTGGTATCTCTAATTTTCTTGAAGAGATCTCTAGTCTTTCCCATTCTGTTGTTTGCCTCTATTTCTTTGCATTGATTGCTGAAGAAGGCTTTCTTATCTCTTCTTGCTAATCTTTGGAACTCTGCGTTCAGATGCTTATATCTTTCCTTTTCTCCTTTGCTTTTTGCTTCTCTTCTTTTCACAGCTATTTTGTTAGGCTTCCTCAGACAGACATTTTGCTTTTTGCATTTCTTTTCCATGGGGATGGTCTTGATCTCTGTCTCCTATACAGTGTCATGAACCTCGGTCATTAGTTCATCATGCACTCTGGCTATCAGATCTAGTCCCTTAAATCTATTTCTCACTTCCACTGTATAATTATAAGAGTTTTAGAAAACGCAGAGGAACCAGAGATCAAATTGCTAATATCCGCTGGATCACCAAAAAAGCAAGAGAGTTCCAGAAAAACATCTAATTCTGCTTTATTGACTATGCCAAAGCCTTTGATTGTGTGGATCACAATAAACTGTGGAAAATTCTGAAAGAGATGGGAATACCAGACCACCTGACTTGCCTCTTGAGAAACCTATATGCAGGTCAGGAAGCAGCATTTAGAACTGGACATGGAACAACAGACTGGTTCCAAATAGGAAAAGGAGTACATCAAGGCTGTGTATCATAATCTTGCTTATTTAACTTATATGCAGAGTCCATCATGAAAACGCTGGGCTAGCAGAAGCACAAGCTAGAATCAAGATTACCAGGAGAAATATCAATAACCTCAGATTTGCAGATGACATCACCCTTATGGCAGAAAGTGTAGAGGAACTACAAAGCCTCTTGATGAAAGTTAAAGAGGACAGTGAAAAAGTTGGCTTATAGCTCAACATTTAGAAAACGAAGATCATGGCATCTTGTCCCATCACTTCACAGCAAATAGATAGGGAAACAGTGGAAACAGTGTCAGACTTTATGTTTTTGGGCTCCAAAACCACTGCATATCGTGATTGCGGCCATGAAATTAAACTTACCTCTTGGAAGGAAAGTTATGACCAAAATAGATAGCGTATTGAAAAGCAGAGACATTACTTTGCCAACAAAGGTCCATCTAGTCAAGGCTATGGCTTTTCCAGTGGTCATGTATGGATGTGAGAGTTCGACTGTGAAGAAAGCTGAGTGCAAAGAATTGATGCTTTTGAACTGTGGTGTTGGAGAAGACTCTTGAGACTCCCTTGGACTGCAAGGAGATCCAACGAGTCCATTCTGAAGGAGATCTGCCCTGGGTGTTCTTTGGAAGGATTGATGCTAAAGCTGAAACTCCAATGCTTTGGCCACCTCATGCGAAGAGTTGACTCATTGAAAAAGACTCTGACGCTGGGAGGGATTGGGGGCAGGAGGAGAAGGGGATGACAGAGGATGAGATGGCTGGATGGCATCACCGACTCGATAGGCATGAGTTTGGATAAACTCTGGGAGTTGGTGATGGACAGGGAGGCCTGGCATGCTGCAATTCATGGGGTCGCAAAGAGTCAGACACGACTGAGCCGCTGAACTGAACTGAAGGTTACTTGGTTATTTCTGTGATAACATATTATTTATTTTATTCTTGAACACTGTATCAAAACCTATCACTTTTATAAAAATCCTTTTCACAGCCCCTTATCAAAATCATTCTCATGTTTTCTTATTTTTTTATGTTAATCTTTCTCCTTGATCTTGGTTACCATTATTCTTTACCTGGACTTCTCTCATAACTCACAACACATACACTCTGATTGCCTGCTTCCATTTTCCAAACCACAGAGTATATTCTTTAAAACAAAAGTCAAAGCATATCACCCCTCTATTTCTGACTTTTTAATAATTTTCATTGCTCTTGAGATGAAAACAAAAATCCTTGTGTTTTCTTATGTTCCTCTATGCTAGTCATATCCCTGTTCATGTGTTTATAGTACTCCCTGTCTTTGAGTCTTATCACAATTTTTAATTACACATTTACTTGTCTGATTATTTGATTTTGACTGTTCATCAGTTCTACAGTATATTCCATGAAGATGAAAAGAATACCTGGTTTTCTCAATGTTTAATTAGCAGCACATAGTAAAGGGTCTGGCATAATTAAAAGGTGACAGATGGATAAATGAGTAATTAATTTTGGCCATGGGTTTCTTTTCAATAATGCAAACAAGATTTGAGTTAATAAAATAAAAATTATATGATTTTAAGTGAAGGATAAATATATATGTATAAATATAGATGCTCTATTTTTGTCCTACATTTTAGTTCTTTTTGCATCTTTACCTATCGATCAAGTAATTCTTTGCGTACTTCCTCATTCCAAAATGAAATAGCTACATTTTTGTTCTAAAAGTTTCTTATTTGTATCATAGTGCACCAGATTTATTCAACTTTCTATAAGAAATGTGAGGGCATGAATTTTTCATTTTTTTGATGTAGGCCTAATACACTTGGGAGTAAATGTTCTGCACAAAGATGAAGAAGAAAATGTAATTATGGAAATAGAAAAAATGAAAAAAGAAACTATATAAGAAATGGTGGTCCCTGTTTCATTTCCTAGGAATATAGATGGCTGTAGCATTTAGAGAACTCAGAGCTAGACTGGAACAACTGTCTATTTTGCAGATGAAATTTTAGAGTAGAAATAGTAAGGGGCATGTTTACAGAGGGACCTAGTGCAGAAACTAACTTCCAGTCTTAATGCTTTTTTCACTCTACCAATTTAATAACCTGAGTAAAGTTTGTGACAACAAAATAATAACAAAGATCTAATCTATTTATGAATTCCTCTATGGTAAAAAATAATAATGAATTCCTGAGGATTTGCCAACTTTATACCTCATCATTGGAAAGGGCTTGGTTTAGTGGGTTATAACCATATCCAGGCTCCTCTGTCCATGGAATTCCCAGGCAAGAATACTGGAGTGGGTTGCCATTTCATCTCCAGAGTATCTTCCAACCCAGGGATCAAACCTGGGTCTCCCACATTGCAAACAGATTCTTTTACCATCTGAGCCACCAGGGAAGCCGTATTATTCAACAGGAATCAATAATAGACTAGTAGTGGTATTAACAATAATAATTAGTTCATAATGAAGAGTTAATCATAGTATGTAGTTTCTTATGTGCTTTTAAATAAGCCATTAGATATTTATTGAACTTCATCTTTCTTTTCAAACACTTGGGGCTAATTAAACATACATAAGCTAATATTCTGTTCACTACTGATCTGATTTTTAAAAAACCTAAGGCATTCTCACCATACTATAAAGAGATGAAATGAGAATGGTTTGGTTAGAAATTAGCAGTGCACTTCATGGTTTGCTTTTAAATAAAAATTAAAGAAGAAGATGAACACACAATCTTTTCACTAAGACTGTTACAATTAGCAAGAAGTTATGCTCATGAGATGAGGGGAGGAATGTCAAGTCACTTCTCATTTAGGCACGAAACTTGACTTCAGCAATCAGATAAATTACTGCTGGAAGAATGCTCTTCTACGGAGTTCAGGGCCATAACTCTAGATATACGCTAGAAATTAAATATTTTCAATTTTTCATATACATTCTTATTAGGGTGGAGACACAGCAAATAAGCTGAAAATACTAACAAGACTTTGTAAAAACAAAAACTGGTCTGTGATACATTGGGTTTTACGTTTTCAGCCATTAACATCTTTAGCTGGTTAAAAGAAATTGGTGCCCAAGTATTCAAGGATACTTGGATAATGTAATACTTAAAACACAAATAAGATTACATGAGAGAAAGTCAGTAAAAGTAGCCGAATAATCAATCACTATAGAATTCAGCTAAGTGTTAGCTGCCCAAATCAGCTTTAATTATTTTATTCTTTTAGTCAAAATGTAAGTTTATGTAAGTAACTTTATTGAGACATGTTCTGAACTCTTAATAGTCTATGTACCTATGTACTGAGATAATTATTTCTGGGGATTAAAATCTGCATTTTCTTTATTTGAATTAAATATGTCCAGAAAGATTGCTTTTCTATAGGTTATTTCTCTAGTAAAGTATTGTTTTCTAACAGGATATCTGTAGATACTTATGTTCTTACTACACTAGGAATTGCCCAAACTGTAGGCCCCGTTGAATATCAAGAAAAATATGAATAACAATAAGGTAGTTTTGACCACACATACGTGCATTTAATATGGAAAATAATGAGCATGATTCAGTAAGTTCCGCTACTCAGTCATGTCTGACTCTTTGAGACCCCATGGACTGCAGCACGCCAGGCTTCCCTGTCCATCACCAACTCCCAGAACTATCTCAAACTCATCTCCATTGAGTCGGTGATGCCATCCAACCATCTCATCCTCTGTCATCCCCTTCTCCTCCCGCCTTCAATCTTTCCCAGCATCAGGGTCTTTTCCAATGAGTCAGTTCCTCACATCAGGTGGCAAAAGCATTGGAGCTTCAGCTTCAGCATCAGTCCTTACAATGAATATTCAACAGATTTCCTTTAGGACTGACTGGTTGGATCTCCTTGCAGGCCAAGGGACACTCAAGAATTCTCCAATACCACAGTTCAAAAGCATCAGTTCTTCAGTGCTCAGCTTTCTTTAGAGTCCAACTCTCACATCCATACATGACTACTGAAAAAACCATTGCTTTGACTAGACGGAACTTTGTTGGCAAAGTAATGTGTCTGCTTTTTAATATGCTGTCTAGGTTGGTCATGGGAGAAGGCAATGGCACCCCACTCCAGTCCTCTTGCCTGGAAAATCCCATGGATGGAGGAGCCTGGTAGGCTGCAGTCCATGGGGTCACTAAGACTCAGACTCGACTGAGTGACTTCACTTTGACTTTTTCACTTTCATGCAATGGAGAAGAAAATGGCAACCCACTCCAGTATTCTTGCCTAGAGAATCCCAGGGATGGGGGAGCCTGGTGGGCTGCCATCTATGGGGTCGCACAGAGTCGGACATGACTGAAGCAACTTAGCAGCAGGTTGGTCATAGCTTTTCTGTTAAGGGGCAAGCATCTTCTAGTTTCATGGCTGCAATCACCATCTGCAGTGATTTTAGAGCCCAAGAATATAGTCTGTCACTGTTTCCATTGTTTCCCCCATCTATTTACCATGAAGTGATGGGATCAGATGCCATGATCTTAATTTTTGAATGTTGAGTTTTAAGCCAACTTTTTCACTCTCCTCTTTCACTTTCATCAAGAGGCTCTTCAGTTCCTCTAAGCTTTCTGCTCTAAGTGTGGTGTCATCTGCTTGTCTGAGGTTATTGATATTTCTCCCAGCAATCTTGATTCCAGCTTCTGTTTCATCCAGCCTGGCATTTTGCATGATGTACTCTGCATATAAGTTACATAAACAGGGTGACAGTTATACAGCCTTGTTGTACTCCTTTCCCAATTTGGAACCAGTCCATTGTTCCATGTCCAGTTCTAACTGTTGCTTCTTAACCTGCATACAGATTTCTCAGGAGCCAGGTAAGGTGGTCTGGTATGAACATCACTTAGAATGTCTATTGAAATTTAAGATGAAAACTCCTTTAGTACTTTTAAAAACATCCTTTAATAATGTGTTATCACTTCTACATCATTTTAGCTGTTGCCATAAAATATATTTGAATTTGGAAGATTAGGATATTAAGTTAACTGGGATGCAATGAAGTTTTCTATCCTATGAACAAACTTCTCTGAAGACCTTCTGAAATTCCATCTTGATTGCCTCAGGAGAGAAAGGCTTTTTCCATTATATCTCACCAATACCTTATTATCTTTCCTAAATATTTCATGTGTGAGCAAATATGAAACATACTTTTTAAGGTTTCTAGCTTAAGAAAGAACACCAGGAAGCAAAGAAAAACAAACAAATGAAAATAAATGCCTAAGATCTATAAACACAGCCTTGACTAGGTTAACAAGGTATAATGTAAAATGGAATACAGAAAAGGCAGCTAACGAATCTGTTAATGTAGATTTAGCATCTAGCCTTAGCTGTTTGGGCTTCCCTGGTAGCTCAGCTGGTAATGAATACACCTGCAATGCAGGAGACCTGAGTTCGATTCCTGTGGTTTAAGAAGATCCTCTTGAGAAGGGAATGGCTACCGACTCTAGTACTCTGGCCTGGAGAATTCCATAGACAGAGGAGCCAAGCAGACTGCAGTCCATGGGGTCCCAAAGAGTCAGACATGACTGAGCAACTTTCATTTCTATTTTCTATTCCTCAACTGTTTAGTTTCCTGTCCTTCACAGAGCAAATAAGCCACTCTTGCATATGTACTCTTCTATGAGCTTATGCTAGAGACTTCACTGAATCACTTAAAACAGACTCTAAAGTACATATGACTTAATTCATGCTTTGAGGGTTAATGAGATTTATATAAAATCAAGTCTGAGAAAATAAGAGCAACTTTCCTAAATATTAATGGATTAACTTAACATCTTTGATATGCTTACAAATACTAACTTTTATTGAATACTTATTAGCATAGACTATAGAAATCATCCCATTAATACTCACCATAAGATTACATGGTCATACCTACTTATTTTTCCACTTTATGGTGAGGAAACTGTATAGATGACCGAATTCTCTTGTGGGCCTGGCTATACTTGCCCCATAGTATAAACACTCTGCATATTGGCTGGGACTGTGAATATGATAAATTTTACCCCTGTGATTTGTTATATTATATGCAAATTGACTTTAAGAAAGGAAGATTATCTAACTTCCTTCACCTATTGCTTTTATGGAAAAGGTTCTGTTCTCCTTATTACTTTGTAAGAATTTAGATGATTTTACCTCTGTTCATGAAGAATCTAACAGGTGTTGGGCCTTGCCATATATAGAATAGGGTGAACACAAAAGGCTGTTAACTACAGAGCTATGGATTTCAGTGGATTGTGACACTTAAGGCAAATAAATAGTCTAAAGAGTTGAGTCTCTCCAGGAAGCCCCAAATTACTTTCCTAATATCTCAGTTTTTCCTTTCTGAACTTTGTGTCCTTTCCTTTCCAGAAACTTCACAATTAGAGTAGAAATATTTTAATGATTAAGTTTTTTGGTCTGATTGCTGCTTTTTACATTTTTTGATGGATTATTATTCAATGATGGTTCAGTTCAGTTCAGTCCCTCAGTCGTGTCCAACTCTTTGTGACCCCATGGACTGCAGCATGCCAAGCTTCCCCATCCATCATCAACTCCCAGAGTCTACTCAAACTCATGTCCATTGTGTCAGTGATGCCATCCAACCATCTCATCCTCTGTCGTCCCCTTCTCCTCCTGCCCCCAATCCCTCCCAGCATCAGGCTCTTTTCCAATGAGTCAGTTCTTCGCATCTGGTGGCCAAAGTACTGGAGTTTCAGCTTCAGCATCAGTCCTTACAATGAATATTCAGGACTGATTTCCTTTAGGATGGAAATGGTTGGATCTCCTTGAGTCCAAGGGACACTCAAGAGTCTTCTCCAACACCACAGTTCAAAAGCATCAATTCTTCAGTGCTCAGCTTTCTTTATGGCCCAACTCTGACATCCATACATGACCACTGGAAAAACTATAGCTTTGACTTGATGGACCTTTGTTGTCAAAGTAATGTCTCTGCTTTTTAATATGCTGCCTAGGTTGGTCATAGCTTTTCTTCCAAGGAGCAAGGGTCTTTTGATTTCATGGCTGCAGTCACCATCTGCAGTGATTTTGGAGCCCAAGAAAATAAAGTCTGTCAGTGTTTCCATTGTTTCCCCATCTATTTGCCATGAAGTGATAGGACCAGATGCCATGATCTTAGTTTTCTGAATGTTGATGGTAAATGAGAATTATTTTCTAGAAAGCTGTACCAGTATCAGTTTTAGGTAGGACAGATCATGAAATTGTTTCATGAAATACACTCTTGCTCTGTGTTCTCCTGAAGCCGCTCCCAACAGAAAGTTTCCAGTCTACTCACAGTTTCTTGGTTGATGAGTCATTCATCCTTTAATTCCCTGATTGTCTTCCTTTAGCAATTTTGGGGAACATTTTCCTCAGTCTAAAACATTCTGCAGACTTTTTGTGATATCCTCTAGGTCACTGATCACATGATTTAATTTATGCTTAAGTGGACAGTCCAGAGAAACATGTACCTTATACATCTTTGATAGAAGATTGATTTTCAAGGGGCAATTGATGTTTAAATTATTGGTGAAATTGAGAAGAATTGGTGGTTCACATGACCACATGGATGTGAGAAATCTAAAGAGGATAAAATATTTGTATACCTATAAATGTTTCCTGTCAAAAGATGTGTGCGCTAGTCACTCAGTCATGTCTGACTCTTTGCCACCCCATGACTGTAGCCCACCAAGCTTCTCTGCCCATGGGATTCCCCAGGCAAGCATACTGGAGTGGGTTGCCATTCTCGCTTCCCAAACCAGGGATCTTCCCAAACCAGGGGTCAAGCCCAGCTCTCCTGCACTGCAGGCAGATTCTTATCACTACTGCCACCTGGGAGGCCCTGTCGAAAGATGAAGAGAACAAAATAAAACGGATGATAATAATTAAGAACAGTCAGTTTTACTCTATAAAAGGGAGAAATAGCCTGGCTTCCAAGTAGGGAGGTTCATGAAAATAATGATGATATTAAAAAGAAGGATTCTCTTTATATCTTCTTTGCACAAGAACATGAAGAAAAATCTGTGTAATTAAAATATAATAAAAGCCTTGCCAACTGTCTATTGTAAGAAACAGGTTAAATAATAGTTGGAATATTTAAGCATATGCAAATTTAAAAGACAAGATAATCATAGGAGGAACACCACAATGAATTGACTTAATCATTTGTAGTTGCTTTTGAAAGACTATGCAGGACGAAAGAGCTAGTAAAAACTCAAAGGGTGTGTCACTGAGTCCATAAAGGGTGTAAATGGAGGAAAATTATTTTTCTGCTCAGTTCAGTTCAGTCGCTCAGTCATGTCTGACTCTTTGCGGCCCCATGAATCGCAGCACGCCAGGGCTCCCTGTCCATCACCAACTCCCGGAGTTCACTCAGACTCATGTCCATCGAGTCGGTGATGCCATCCAGCCATCTCATCCTCCGTCATCCCTTTCTCCTCTTGCCCCCAATCCCTCCCAGCATCAGAGTCTTTTCCAGTGAGTCAACTCTTCGCATGAGGTGGCCAAAGTACTGGAGTTTCAGCTTTAGCGTCATTCCTTCCAAAGAAATCCCAGGATTGATCTCCTTCAGAATGGACTGGTTGGATCTCCTTGCAGTTCAAGGGGCTCTCAAGAGTCTTCTCCAACACCACAGTTCAAAAGCATCAATTCTTCGGCACTCAGCCTTCTTCACAGTCCAACTCTCACTAGTAAAGTGATAATAAAATAGAATTTATGAAAAGGGGCATTTAGAAATATAATGTAAAACAAAACATTGTATAGGATTATTTAAAGAGTATACTAATTTTATAGGTAAATCATATCTCAATTGATTTTTAATTTTATTTATACTCAGGACATAATTTGTCTCATGATGTACTTGATAAACTAATTGACTCAAATTATAATGGGATTATCATAGTGTCATAACTTAACCACTATGTGAATCACCTCTTTAATTTTCTAATTATTTAGATCTTAGCTAAATTATTTAGAAAGTGAAAGTGAAGTCGCTTAGTCATGTCCGACTCTTTGCAACCCTATGGACTGCAGCCCACCAGGTTTTCCCTTCCGTAGGATTCTCCAGGCAAGAAAACTAAAATATTTTAATTTCCTGTGTTTATATAAAAATTTTTTTCAGCATTAAAAGATTACTATTGGAAAATTAATATCTTTGACACTTAGACCTTAGACAGTGACCCAGATGTGGTTTAGGACATAAGTCTTATTAAAATCCATTCTAGTCTATAGCAACTATACTCTTAAATTTTGAACCACAGTATGGATGCAACTATTCTGCAGTTCTTATTACCTTTTGTTGTCTTTCTGAAGAGTCTTTTATTATCATATCTATAATAATATTCAACTGAATTTGACAAATAAGTATAAAGATTCCAGCATTATAATAGAGAAAAAAGATGACTGTATATCCAACAAGAAAGAATTGAGAGAATAAACTATACTGTAGTCAACTAAAGTCTGCAATAATTAAAAATAATTTTATAGGAAACTTGGAAATATATTAATAACCCATTGCTATAAGAAAAGAAGCATATTGTCAGGGAACGTTTAATTTTAAGGAATCCTATGTGTTGTTTTCTGTTTCTCAAGGGCCTTCTGTTCCTTATCAGATTCTAGAAAACAGGAACGAGCAGAGCTGCACGCATTTCTCAGGACTGAGATCATGAGACAGAATGCATACACAGATTCCTTTCAGTACCCTTTTACTTTTCTGTAAAACTACTTAGTCATGTTCCTATTTCCAATACATGGATTGTCTTCTGGTCCTGTGACAATTGCTATTCCCTTAGTTACTGTTGATATGGCCCCATGACGATTGTTATTCCCTTAGTTACTGTTGTTATGCATTTGGTTTTGGTGTTTTTACTCAACTTTATTTTTCTACCTAAAGCTTCCTTGTATAACAATATATAAGCACACGCTGCCATGATTAAAGCACCCTATTCCACTAGAGACTTGGGTCCCCCGCATCCTTCTTTTCTTCGCCTTCTTTTCATCGACTCCTGTCTCCAGGTTCCAGTCTGTCAAGAAAACCAAAACAGCATATCACAATACAGACTTCTATATGTGCATATATAATTATAATTATGTATATGTTCTATTAAAGGCAATTCAAAAAATCCAAGAAAGGCACATAAAAATGTTATAAAATCAATTTATAAGGTTAAAGAAATACATAGTAAAAGGAAATAAGAANTGTATAGAAAAAGTATCTCAGTTATTAAGGGAAGATGGGACCTTTATACAGATCAAGAAGCAACAGTTAGAACCAGACATGAACAACAGACTAGTTTAAAATTGGAAAAGGTGTACATCAAGGCTGTATAGTGTCACTCTGCTTATTTAATTTACCTGCAGAGTACATCATACAAAATGCCAGGCTGGATGAAGCACAGATTGGAATCAAGATTGCCAGGAGATCAATAACCTCAGATATGCAAATGACACCACCCTTATGGCAGAAAGTGAAGACAAACTGAAGAGCCTCTTGATGAAGGTGAAAGAGGAGAGTGAACAAGGTGGCTTAAAACCCAACATTCAAAAAATTAAGATCATGGCATCTGGTCCCATCACTTCATGGCAAATAGATGGGGAAACAATGGAAACACTGACAGACTTTATTTTCTTGGGCTCCAAAATCACTGCAGATGTTGATTGCAGCCATGAAATGAAAAGATGCTTGCTCTTAGAAGAAAAACTATGACTAACCTAGATAGTGTATTAAAAAGCAGAGACACCACTTTGCAGACAAACGTCCATATAGTCAAAGTTATAGTTTTTCCAGTAGTCATGTTAGATGTGAGAGTTGGACCATAAAAAAGGCTGAGCACTGAAAAACTGATACTTTTGAACTGTGGTGGTGGAGAAGACTCTTGAGAGTCCCTCTGACTGCAAGGAGATCCAACCAGTCCATCCTAAAGGAAATCAATCCTGAGTATTCATTGGAAGGACTGATGCTGAAGCTGAAACTCCAATATTTTGGCCACCTGATGTGAAGAACTGACTCATTAGAAAAGACCCTGAGCTGGAAAAGATTGAAGGCAGCAGGAGAAGGGAATGACAGAGGACGAGGTGACTGGCTGGCATCACTGACTCAATGGAGATGAGTTTGAGCAAGCTCCAGGAGATGGGGAAGGACAGGGAAGCCTAGTATACTGCAGTGCATGGGGTGGCATAGAGTCATACACAGTTCAGTGACTGAACAACAACAAATAAATGATCATTTATTAACATATCTTAAGGCCAGTGCCATCTTTCTTGACTATAAATATTTAGTGAAGTTTTGTAAGTTTCCCCTAACTTTTGAGGATGATGGGTTCAAGTTATCATTTACATAGAACTTTTCTGAAACCAACAGTAAGCCCCTCTAATATTTTCTCATGATACATTTTCAAAATTATAAATTTCCTGTTTTATTACATGTAATAAAATATGTCCTTTTTATACACAGTGCAGCCACAGCACTGTCAAGAACAATTTCTTCACTTTCCCAATTCCTCCTTATCCACTTGTAGTTAGCACCTCCCCCCATTCCCAGTATCTCTTTCAGTCACTGATCTTTTTTTGTGTTCTTATAGTTTTGTCTTGTCTAGAATGTCATGTGAATAGAATTATATTGTATGTAGCACTTTGAATCTTTTTTTTTTTAAATAGGAGTGTAATTGCTTCACAATGTTGTGTTAGTTTCTGCTTTACAACAACATGAATCAGCTATGTGTATACACATACCCCTTCCCTCCTCCCACCGTCCCACCCCTCTGATCATCATAGAGGACCAAACTGCTTCCTGCGCTATCCAGCAGCTTCCCACGAGCTAGCTATTTTACACACGGTAGTGTATGTATGTCATTGCTACTCTCAGTTCATCCCACCCTCCTCATCCCCTCCACATGCACAAGTCCATTCTCTACATGTGTATCTCTATTTCTACCCCGCAAATATGTTTATCAGTACCAGCTTTCTAGATTCCATATATATGCATTAATATATGATATTTGTTTTTCTTTTTCTGCCTTCCTTCACTACGTATGACAAACTCTAGGTTCAGCCACATCACTACAAATGACTCAATTTTGTTTCTTTTTATAGCTGATTAATATTCCATTGTATATATGTACCACATCTTCTTTATCCATTCACCCGTCCTTGGACATTTAGTCTATCTTCTTTCATTAAATGCAATTTTTTGAGGCCAATCTATGGTGTTGCCTATATCAGTATTTCATTCCTTTTAATTTCAGTAGTAGTTTTCCATTATATGGATTTCTAGTTTGTTTACTGAGTCGCAGATTGAAGGGCATCTGAGTAGTTTCCAGTCTTCTGTAATTATGAATAAATCCATCATAAATATTTGTCTACAGGTGTGTGTAAACATAAGTTTTCATTTCACCTGTGTAAATATTCAGGATTGAGGGTGCTGAGTCATTGGTAAGGATATACTTTATAAGAAAATTCCAAACCATTTTTCAAAGTTGCTGTACTATTTTTATTTCTAGTTCTACCAATAGTACATGAGAATTCCAGTTGCTCTGAATCCTTGTCGGCTCTTGGTATTGTCAGTTTATTCTTTTCCTTAACATAAGTCATTCTAATGAGTATGCAGTGCTATGCCACTCTTGTTTTAATTTGAGCTTCCCTAACGACTATAAAGATGGGCTTCCAAGAATGACTCAGTGGTAAAGAATCTGCCTGCCAGTGCAGAAGATGCAGGTTCGATTTCTGGTTCGAGAAGATTCCTTGGAGAGGGAAATGGCAACCCACTGAAGCATTTTTGCCTGGGAAATCCCATGGACAAAAAAGGCTGGTGGGCTACAGTCCATGGGGTCTCAAAAGAGTTGGACACAACTTAGCAACTAAATAACACCACCAACAAAAATGACTGTCGGGGAGCCACATTAGGCATTACTGACAAAATGGAGGCACGGCGCCAGACCCCTCTCCTCATTCTGCAGGCACAGCCCTGGGATGAAGGAGTTAGGCCTTGTGATTCTGACTTGTCTTTTCCTCTCCTCAGCTGAGTTGACTGAAAAAGAATATTAAGGTGCTTATTGTTCTTGAGAGGAGCATGAGAAGGCACAAAACCTTCTGCAGCTGTGCTCAGAAAATAATTCATAAAGTTAATCATTGACATTTGTTCAAGGACTTTTACAAAAGAGTGTTCCAGGATGAGCACATAGGCCGCAGCTTGAGACCATGGGAGGGGTTGATATCTGAAGCCTATTTGTGAGGAGAATGTTTATGGCAAAGGAGTTTACTGAATTTAGGGCTTAGAAATTATTAAAATAGTTAGAAGTTAAAGATTTAAGGAATGTTGTAAACTTAGCATATTTTACTATAGCTTATAGAAGTTAGGAATTTTTAGAGACACTATAGCTTTAGAAACCTCTTTAAGAGATAGTGAGCTCAGGATGTTGGGGGCAAACAGGACTTAGGAAGATAAGTAGTAAACTGAGGAATATAGCACGAGTTACAGTGTAATCACAAGTTAACTATAGGACACATTAGAAGAGGGAGATAATAGATGATAAGGCTGATTCTGAGAGCATCACTGAAGCAGGAACTCTTGTTTGAAGAGCAACAATGATTTATGGAGATAATAAATCTGGAAGAGGGGGAACTGAAAATGTCAAACTTCTGACCTAAGGTTTTTGTAAAAGTATAAAAGAGAATCTTAAATGTGAAATGAACAGGCAGTCCATAGAAAACTGAGAGGCTGTCTCATTCGCCAACACCGTTCATCTCTTCAGGTTGAATCCCTGGCTGCTGGAGCTGGACTCCGGGCAAATGACTAATGATATTGGTCATGCAGTTGATTTTTAAAGTCTACATGAAAATATTTTGAACACATCATTGGTTTTCATTTTAGATGGTAATTTTGTTCTGCATTTTCCTGTCTATTTTTCCCAACCCAAGAGAATAGGTTTTATGCTGTATTACTTTAAGGAAAGGATTTGATAGGGCTGAAAGCAGTTTGGAAAATCTACTGACTCTATTGCCCCAAACTTAAACTTCTTGAAAAGAATAGGATTTGAGAAAGAAAAGTACTTTTTCCACTTTAAAGGATTTCTCCAGGATAGGGAAACGGGATTTGCGGTATCCTGAACAGTGGTAACTGTACCGCTTCCCCAGGAAATATACTCAGCTCAGCTTGAAAGAGGACTGTTTTATGGTATATTTAGAGAGTTGGTTCCATGAACATTAGGCTTCTCAATCTTGTAGAAGACCCCAGGCTTTATAGCTTGTTTCTGAGCTGCTGGATTCTAAAAGGCACCAATAAAATTTGGACCAGTATTTCTGTTGTACCCTGGTGATATGTGTGCATGGATGACTAAGAAAAAACTGGTTCCTTCTCAATGACTTGGTATTCTTTGAGATTCTAGAATCTTGACAAGACTTAGTGGGTATGAGTGTGGGTGTGCTTGATAAAAGAAACTGGTTGAATTTTCCACTGACCTGGAGATTACCAAAATAGAGAATTTATAGAAAATAGAGAAATGTTACATTTTTCTAACTTGATTTTCTATACTATAATTTATAACCAACTGTCTCAATTTTTTTGTTACTCAAAGAGAAATTTACTGATAAACTGGTGAAGTGACAAGTACATTCACAACAATGTGAGTCAGGCATCCATAATTTTTTTGAAGATTATGCTTAGCATTCGTTCATTTACCATCATCTTAAAATATCTTCTTTTCCCAGTGTCAGATTTGAAATTACCAGAGAAATTCACAAGAGGAAATAAGAGCCAAAGACTTAAAATAGTAATTTCTAATACTTAGTATGCATCTAAGAAAAGTTGTCAATTTTCAAAGCATGAATATTTTAGATAATGAAGTATAAGGAACCTTCCTGTTTTGACATTGTGTGTGCATGTGCGCTCAGTCGTGTCCAGGTCTTTGCAACCCCATGGACTGTAGCCCACCAGTCTCCTCTGCCCATAGAATTCTCCTGCAGGTTGTCATCTCCTGCTCCACAAGATCTTCCCAACCCAGGGATTGAATCTGTGTCTCCTGAGTCTCCTGCATTGGCAGGCGGATTCTTTACCACTAGAGCCACCCTAGTAAACATGTTTATCTCACTCATGTTTATTTATGAAACAGAAATCACACTTCTTTTCTTAAATTAAAATATCTGTCTACAATATTATATTGATGTCAAGTATCTTTAGTTAAGTATTCAACCTATATTTGAATAATAAGATCTTTTATTGAAATTTTCAGATTGCAAAGAATACTTTGCATCCTAGCCTTTGGCTTTACTGTTTTATAAACTCTAATTTTAAATGAAAAAAGTTTTAATGAAAACTTTAATTTTATTGCAAACCTAAAATTGCTTTTAAAAATATATGTTTAAAAAATGCTTTTAAAAATGTCTTTGATAAATATAGAAAATGTTTATAAATAGGAATTGGATTTTACTGATAATTCATCTTGTCAATGCATGCTAATTGTTACATTGGTGCCTTTACATTATGATGCATGTGTAATATTTCCACATGTAATATTCTTTTCTAATATAAAAGCATACAAAATTAAAGTTTTTACACTTATGTTATGGCAAGGTGAGTGTTCAAAGTGTTCAAATTTTCACATAGCATAAATATTACTTTGGCACAATAAACAAACACTTAAGTAATAGAGTCTATGAATTTTGATATTTTTCTACTATAAGAGAAATATTTTATTGGCGTTTTCAACAGCCAGTTCATAAGCAGGTGTCAGAACAGTCTCTCAAAACTTGCTAAGATGAAAGATTTCTGCTCCCAATACTTAGTGGCTGGGAGTTAGCAGCATTGGTGTTAAGGTAAAAGATAGATGGGCCCCGGGCTGAGCGGCTGCGGTGGTCTCCTGCTGATGTGTAGAGAAGGGATACCAGGAGGAAGACTGGGCCCTGATTAGGTGCATTTTTATAGTGATATTATGGTAAATAATAAAGAAAAGACTCTTTAAAAAATAAAACGAGAAGATAATAGATGAACACTAGTTTGTGACTTGAGGGCTTCCCATGTGGCTTAATGGTAAAGACCGCCGGCCAATGGAGGAGATACAGGAGACTCAGATTGGATCCCTGGGTCAGGAAGATACCCTGGGTTAGGAGACGGCAACCTGCTCCAGTATTCTTGGCTGGAAAATTCCATGAACAGTGGAGCCTAGCAAGCTATAGCCCATGGGGTCGCAAAGAGTAGGAGACCACTGAGCATGCATGCAGTTTCTGGTTTGAAGCATATGTGTTTCAAAAGACAAGCAGGACTGTCTAAAATACTTTATTAATATAATTTATTAACTTAGTATTTCTGCTGATTCCTTTTACTGAAAAAAGTCAATGTGAGAGTTGCCAAAGATGGTAGACTTCAGGTTTTTCTGTCGCTCCCCGCCACCGATGCATTTGCACTGGTGTCTCTGGTTTCCAGGGCACAGGAACTACTGGAGTTTGTAACACATAATCTCTGTCATCAGCACAGGATCTGCTTTGAAATTTCAGGGAGTCCTTGTTAGGGACTGAATGTTGTATCCCCTGAAATTTATATGTTGAAACCCTATTCCTCAATGTGATGTTTGCATATGGGGTTTAGGGGAGGTATTAATTTGTGTTAGATGAGATCATGAGAGTGGAGCCATCACAGTGCAATAGTTCCCTCATTAGAAGGGATGCTAGAGAGCTTACTCTCTAAGTGCAGGGGCTAAGAAAAAGCCATGTGAATCAAAACAAAACAAAACAAAAAAACACACACAGCAGCAGCAACAGCAAAAATCCATTTGCAATCCAGGAAGAGAGAACTTACATTACCAAAAACTTAATGTTGCCAGACTTGATTCTGGACTTTCCAGCCTCCATGACTGTGTAAAAATAGTCATTTTGTTTAAGCCACCCAGTATGGTATTTTGTTATGGCACCCTGAGGGGACTGGATGCACCATGGGATGTGTATTGGGAGCAACACACGTATCGATCACGTTGTACTCCTTTTATCAAGCTTTATGTAGGTACCTTGTAGCAGTAATCCCTGCCAGTAAAATGGTTCTGCCCAGTCAACCAATAACTACAGTTTCAGTGAAGCATACCAGTCATGTTTTGTGGACTCCCTCATTATGTTTTTCCATTTGACTCTCACTTCATTTTTTATATTTGTTATGTGAAAAGATCTAAGAGTGATTAAGTGCTCCAAGAGTTGCCCTTTCTGTCCTCTTTATTTCTTTTTTTAAAGTGATTTTGGAATGCATTCATCTTTTTTTAATTTAATTTTTATTTTATATTGGAGTATAGTTGATTTACAATGTGTGGTAGTTCCAGGTGTACACCAAAGTGATTCAGTTATACATATACATGTATCTATTCTTTTTCAGATTCTTTTCCCATGTAGCTTATTATGGATTATTGAGTCGAGCTCCCTATGCTTTACAGTAGGTTCTTTTATATATAGGAGTATATATATGTTAATCCCCAAATCCTAACTGACCTCTCCCCCTCCTTTCCCCTTTGGTAACCATAAGTTTATTTTCAAAGTCTGCCAGTCTCTGTTTCATAAATAAGTTATCTGCATCAGTTCTTTTTAGATTCCACATATGAGTGATATATGGTATTCATCTTTCTCTGTCTGACTTACTTTGCTTAGTAGAATAATCTTTCAGGTTCATCCATGCTGCTGTGAATGGCATCATTTCATTCTTTTTATGACTGAGTAATGTTCCATTGTGTGTATGTACCACATCATTTTTATCCATTCCTCTGCCAGTGGACATGGTTGCTTCCATGTTTTGGTTATTGTAAATAGTGCTGCAGAGAACACTGAGGTGCATGTATCTTTTTGAATTATGGTTTTATCTGGGTATATGCCCAGGAGTGGGATTGCTGGATCATATGATAGTTCTATTTTTAGTTTTTTAAGGAACTTCCATATTTTTCATCCCCTTTAAACAAAGTCCTACAGAAGTATATTAAGACATTGAGAAAAAAATTTTATTGGGAAGGTAAGTGAAAGGTATTGCCAGATTCTGCACTGATGATAAATGATAGAAAATGCCATCTTATACTGAAATATTTCACTTTTTGATCCAGAAATCCAATTTCAGGAAATACTCAGAAGATGATCATATAATATGGAGTCAAATTTTACTGTGTGAAGAACTGGAAAGAAAATAATTATTTAAGTTAAGTAGAAATGAAATGAATCTAAAATACTTCTTTAAGACTAGAAATACATCTTTAAAATGCTGCTCTCATTTTTATGTTGCTAAATTAGCCCCAAATTTACTACCTATTTTGGTATTTTAATGATATTTTAATAATACAATGATTGTTCTCCTTAACCATTTAAAACACAATTGGGCAATTATTTAATTCACTTCATATTTGCAGTTATTTTTAAAAAGATAATAGCAAGTTATAGAATGATTAAAAAATTCATGACAATATGCCTCAGGGAAAGCCTAAAACATGGTATCTTGGAAGGAAAAATGCAAGGGGAAGAAATCTTGTTGCTTTTATCTTATTTCAGATATGCATATTGCTGGAGCCATAGATTATTTTCATAATGGTTTTAGATTATTTATTTGCCTCCAGGCATTTTCAATCATTAGTCAACTGGCCTCCAATAGTGCTGCATTGAAAAATGTTTTATTTTTAAATACAGCTTGAGAGTGTTGGCTGAAAATAGTATCTGCTTGAGGAGGATCTATGAAAATAAAGCAATACCACTTTGATTGTAAAAAATAATAATAAGACACCTGAATATTTTATTTTTTCCACATCAAACATCAAAAGTTACAAAATATTACTTATTCAAATAACATATTATTTGACAAACCTTATTCAAAAGGCATGTTTGATGTTTATTTCATTTAGCTATTTTTATATGTTAAAAGAAATGTATGCTCATAGATCTCAATGTTACAAATTCACTTCTGTAAGAAAAAGACTTATGGTTGAAAGGAGTAACTCTCAGAAACATGGGGTTTGGATTTAAACTGAAGATCTAATTTTGTCACACCACTCACTAGCTTGAGTCCCAGGGTAACTAATATAACCTCTCCAAGGCTCCTTATCCTTAAATGACACAGTATTGTAAGCACTTTATTGGGTAATGAAAATGAAAGCATTTAGCACCCTATTTTACAAATAGCAAGCATCCCATTAGTTAACTATTAGAATAGTTAGGTTTAGAGATAATTATGTTCTTATGACAAGAAAATTATCTATCTGGACCAAAAAAAAAAGACTTTGGGCAGAAAATACACTTGAAATAGTGCTTTAAAAGCTTCCCTCAGAAGAAGTAGGATCATATGAAAAGTGAAGTCGTAAAATCTGAGAGGTGGGAGGAGTCGTGGTTCAGATCTTTCCTCTTTGTCTGCCTGGCCCACTCAGCTCACCTCCTTTCTGTCTTCTATTACCACTGAAGTCTTTGCAAATCAGTACATCAAGAGCAGAACTATGACAGTTTGAACACATCCCTGGTGTATTTTTAAAGTATTTATTTATTTGTGTTGTGTCTTAGTGGCGGCACACAGGGTCTTTAGTTGTGGCCTTTGAACACTTAATTGTGGCATGTGGGAAATAATTCCCCAACCAGGGTTCGAACCCTGGTCCCATGTATTGCGAACACGGAGTCTTAGCCGCTGGAATACCAGGGAAGTCTGCCTGGTGTATTTTTAAACTTATGAACATAATACTATAGACATGACCACTTCTGCCCACTAGGAAAGATAAATTCAAAAACTTGTCCTAAGTCAGTGGCTGCCAAGTTAGCTTATTTCCCAAAGGTTATAGGAAATAACTTGGAATAGGAAATGGCAACCCACTCCAGTATTCTTGCCTGGAGAATTACAAGGACAGAGGAACCTTGTGGGCTACAGTCCATGGTGTCGCAGAGTCGGACACGATTAAGCGACTAACACATGGGAGATAATTCATTCTAGGAACTTCACAAAGGAAAAGTGAATGAGGAAATATTCATATTTTCATCATATGTGTTAATAACTTTCTCCTTACTAAAGATACTTTGGACAGCTAAGTATTTGTAGGTCTGATCTGGTCTTTATCTTTTGATCCACAGGAATTTATTTCTTTTGTTCTCGGGCATTTTTTTACCCAAGAATTGATGTTTTTGACTAGTGAGGTTTAAAGCATTTTAATAATAATAAATTACATTTATTTCCAGTGTTAATTATATCTATCATGCATTTCATTCCCCTCACAACCATATTTTCTTTTACTTTCAATAAACATAGTGATCTTGTCTAATCTCTGCTTATGACAGTTGTATGGCTCACGATGCAAGCAACTTGCTTCAGTATTTGAGTGATTCTTCTACTTCAGAAATTTATTTTCATACAGAAACAGACTTGGTGTCATTTAATGAATTAATGAATTTATTCAACCATCAACATTGCTAATGATGGATTTTGCATAGCATCATATACCTGTCTAGAATGTTCTTTGTCAGATATATAATTTTACCTCAAAAGTGTGAATACTTACATGTTAGGTGCCTAATAACTTACAAAACAGAATTAGATGCTTCTCCTAACCTCTGTAAACTTCAGATTTTTCTCTTTTGTAATAGAGGGAAAATTTTGCCTAGCATATAAGGGATTTTACAAGGATTCACTGAGATAATGCATAGCATTTATAAATCTTTTCATAATACTTGACATATTGCAAACTCAGTAAGTACATTTAATTAATTACCATTATCTTAGTGTTAAGCACCCATATCCAGATGGCACTGAAAATTACAATGTCCAAAGAGGCTAAATCTTTAGGATCTTTAACACTCAGTTCTAATATTTGGGTCATCCTGAAGTCCAGTTCCACTGACCACATTTTTCTTGAATGTGAGTCCTATTTTCCCATTTCTTTTCATGTCTAGCAATCTGATTGTACATTGGACATTGTGTAGTCCTTTGTAAGGAGTCTGGATTAGGTTATTCTGTAAGTAGTATTGAATTATATTCTGGCAAGTGGTTAATTTATTGACAGATCATCTTGTTCTTGCTATTTTTAGTTTTATCTTTTCTTGTTTTTTTTTCAGTTCCTCGGTCCTGCCCAACTCTTTGCAACCCCATGGACTGCAGCATGCCAGGCTTAACTGTCTCCCAGAGTTTGCTCAAACTCATGTCCATTGAGTCAATGCTGCCATCCAACCATCTTATCATCTGTAGCCCCCTTCTCCTCCTGCCCTCAATCTTTTCCAGCATCAGGGTCTTTTCCAATGAGTTGGTTCTTCCTATCAGGTGGCCAAAGTATTGGAGTTTCAGCTTCAGCCTCAGTCTTTCCAATGAATATTCAGGACTGATTTCCTTTAGGATTGACTAGATTGATCTCCTTGCAGTCCAAGGGACTCTCACAAGTCTTCTCCAGCACCGCAGTTCAAAAGCATTAATTCTTTAGCACTCATTCTTCTTTATGATCCAACTCTCACATCCATACAGCAGAAACCATAGCTTAGACTAGACGAATCTTTGTTAGCCTGTTCTTTGTTAAAGTAGGTGTATTTTTGTTTTGAATTTCTTAGAGTGTATCCCTCACCTTAGGGTTTCCCTGGTGGCTCAGTGGTGAAGAATCTGCCTGCCACAACAGGAAACACACAATTGATCCCTGGGTTAGGAGAATCACCTGAAGAAGGAAATGGCAACCCCCTCCACTATTCTCGCTTGGAAAATCCCATGGACAGAGGAGCCTTTTGGCAGGCTACAGTCCTTAAGGTTCCCCAAATTGTAGCACATGTCTTAGCAATTAAACAACAATCCATCACCATACAGCATGATCCCTACTCTAAAGACTTGGCCTTTCGAGGGTCTCAACTGAACGCTCTCGGCACTTAGGTCTCTTAGCCCTGGCTGGGCTGGAAATCAAATTGTCTCTCACTAGTGAATTCTACTGGTAGCTTTCAGACCTGTAATAGACTCCTTCTAAGCCTCAAGAAGGCTGGCTCTGGGATGTGCAAATCAGCCCTTGGCCAAGAACTCCTTGTTAACCCTCATCCACAAAATGATAAAATAACTCCCACCCTGCCCCAGTGAGAAGTTTCCAGTTCTCAGTTACAACCCCCCGCACACTGCAGTTTCTAAAGTTGCTTGGAACTCTGATATCTACCTTCTTAGCTCAGTGAGACCACTGTTCACTTTGGCTTCTACTCACTGCTCTCTAGGAAAAAGTGCTGTTAGCAAAGATACCAGAGTGATCTTGGGTGGCATGAAGTTCATCTTTTATATTGTCTTTTTCTTAAGAATGACAGTCATAGCCTGCCTGCTTTTTGAAAGAATTGACTCAACTATTTGTTTTTCCATTTATAGTTGCTTTAGAGGCAGAGGCCGTGCAGTGCCAGTTGTTTAGTCTTGGTCAGAAGCAGAAATCACAATATATGCATAGCTTTAAATAAATCGCACTATTAAAACAGACATTATGGTTTAGTTGAAAATTTATTCCATTTACAAATATTAATTAGCTCTCAAAGTGTCTTGGAACAGCTTGTTAAAGCCTCTATAACCATTCAAGGTCTCATTCTTTTTTCTAAAACTCTAATGAGGTATACCTTAGAGTTAGGCTAAAATTTATCATTCAATTTAGGACTCTTTTGAATGTGAAAGGGTGAAGTATTACAATTTATACCAGAGTTACCCAGAACAAACCATATGGTCATGTTGGTTAGCATCCAAAGCTTATATATACATATATATATATATATATAGTTAAATCCAAAGTATGTAACTTTATCTTAAATATCTCTCCAGTAACAGATATGTTTATCCCAAAGTTTATAGATAGTTATTCCTATTCTACCAGGAATCTAAAGGTTTATACCACCAACCAAACTTTTCACTTACCTCACCCCTGTACTAGAATAAACTGTTACTGTCTTTTCTCTTATTATTTCCTATTTCAGTTAATGATCCCACTATTCATCCAGCCATCCAAGTTAACTTTTTAAATTTAATATTACATTCTTTATTCCCTTATTCTCGTACCTATATTTGGTATTCATGTTCTGTTAATTGAACACTCTTAATCTTTCTCTTCCCAAGGATCCTGTCATGGTCTTTAAATAAAGTCTATCATGTCCAAGGTAAGAGAAACCCAAGTAAGACAGTAGGTTTTGCGAGAGGGCATCAGAGGGCAGACACACTGAAACCAAAATCACAGAAAACTAGCCAATCTGATCACATGGACCACAGCCTTGTCTAATTCAATGAAACTAAGCCATGCTGTGTGGGGCCACCCAAGACGGGCGGGTCATGGTGGAGAGGTCTGACAGAATGTGGTCCACTGGAGAAGGGAATGGCAAACCACTTCATTATTCTTGCCTTGAGAACCCCATGAACAGTATGAAAAGGAAAAATGATAGGATACTGAAAGAGGAACTCCCCAGGTTGGTAAGTGCCCAATATGCTACTGGAGATCAGTGGAGAAATAATACCAGAAAGAATGAAGGGATGGAGCCAAAGCAAAAACAATACCCAGTTGTGGATGAGACTGGTGATAGAAGCAAGGTCCAATGCTATAAAGAGCAATATTGCGTAGGAACCTGTTCATGTTAGGTCCATGAATCAAGGCAAATTGGAAGTGGTCAAACAAAAGATGGCAAGAGTGAACGTCGACACTCTAGGAATCAGTGGGCTAAAATGGACTGGAATGGGTGAATTTAAATCAGATGACCACTATATCTACTACTGTGAGCAGGAATCCCTCAGAAGAAATGGAGTAGAAATCATGGTCAACAAGAGTCCGAAATGCAGTACTTGGATGCAATCTCAAAAGTGACAGAATGATCTTTATTCATTTCCAAGGCAAACCATTCAATATCACAGTAATCCAAGCCTATGCCCCAACCAGTAATGCTAAAGAAGCTGAAATTGAATGGTTCTATGAAGACCTACAAGACCTTTTAGAACTAATACCCAAAAAAGATGTCCTTTTCATTATAGGGGACTGGAATGCAAAAGTAGGAAGTCAAGAAACACCTGGAGTAAGAGGCAAATTTGGCCTTGGAGTATGGAATGAAGCAGGGCAAAGGCTAATAGAGTTTTGCCAAGAGAACTAACTGGTCATAGCAAACACCCTCTTTCAACAACAGAAGAGAAGACTCTACACATGGACATCACCAGATGGTCAACACTGAAATCAGATTGATTCTATTCTTTGCAGCCAAAGGGGAGAAGCTCTATACAGTCAGCAAAAACAAGACCAGGAGCTGACTGTGGCTCAGATCATAAACTCCTTATTGTCAAATTCAGATTTAAATTGAAGAAAGTAGGGAAAACTGCTAGACCATTCAGGTATGACCTAAATCAAATCCCTTATGATTATACAGTGGAAGTGAGAAACATATTTAAGGGACTAGATCTGATAGATAGAGTGCCTGATGAACTATGGATGGATGTTCGTGACATTGTACAGGAGACAGGGATCAAGACCATCCCTGTGGAAAAGAAATGCAAAAAAGGAAAATGACTGAGGAGGACTTACAAATAGGTGTGAAAGAAGGGAAGCAAAAAACAAAGGAGAAAAGAAAAGATATAAGCATCTGAATGCAGAGTTCCAAAGAATAGCAAGGAGAAATAAGGAAACTTTACTCAGTGATCAATGCAAAGAAATGGAGGAGAACAATAGAATGGGAAAGACTAGAATCTCTTCAAGAAAATTAGAGATATCAAGGAAACATTTCATGCAAAGATGGGCTCGATAAAGGACAGAAATGGTATGGACCTAACAGAAGCAGAAGATATTAAGAAGAGGGGCAAGAATACAGAGAAGAACTGAATAAAAAAGATCTTCATGACCCAGATAATCACGATGGTGTGATCACTCACCTAGAGCCAGACATCCTGGAATGTGAAGTCAAGTGTGCCTTAGAAAGCATCACTACGAACAAAGCTAGTGGGGGTGATGGAATTCCAGTTGAGCTATATCAAATCCTAAAAGATGCTGCTGTGAAAGTGCTGCACTCAATATGCCAGCAAATTTGGAAAACTCCGCAGTGGCCACAGGCCTGGAAAAGGTCAGTTTTCATTCCAATCCCAAAGAAAGGCAATGCCAAAGAATGCTCAAACTACCACACAATTGCACTCATCTCACATGCTAGTATGGTAATGCTCAAAATTCTCAAGCCAGGCTTCAGCAATACATGAACCGTGAACTTCGAGATGTTCAAGCTGGTTTTAGAAAAGGCAGAGCTACAAGAGATCAAATTGCCAACCTCCACTGGATCATGGAAAATGCAAGAGAGTTCCAGAAAAACATTTATTTCTGCTTATTGACTATGCCAAAGCCTTTGACTGTGTGGATCACAATCATCTGTGGAAAATTCTGAAAGAGATGGGAATAACAGACCACCTAACCTGCCTCTTGAGAAACCTATATGCAGGTCAGGAAGCAACAGTTAGAACTGGACATGGAACAACAGACTGGTTCCAAACAGGAAAAGGAGTACGTCAAGGCTGTATATTGTCACCCTGCTTATTTAACTTATATGCAGAGTACATCATGAGAAACGCTGGGCTGGAAGAAGCACAAACTGGAATCAAGATTGCCGGAAGACATATCAATAACCTCAGATATGCAGATGACACCACCCTTATGGCAGAAAGTGAAGAGGAACTAAAAAGCCTCTTGATGAAAGTGAAAGTGGAGAGTGAAAAAGTTGGCTTAAAGCTCAACATTCAGAAAAGGAAGATCATGGCATCTGGTCCCATCACTTCATGGCAAATAGATGGGAAACAGTGGAAACAGTGTCAGACTGTATTTTGGGGGGCTCCAAAATCACTGCAGATGGTGATTGCAGCCATAAAATTAAAAGACGCTTACTCTTTGGAAGGAAAGTTATGACCAACCTAGATAGCATATTCAAAAGCAGAGACATTACTTTGCAACTAAGGTCCATCTAGTCAAGGCTATGGTTTTTCCTGTGGTCATGTATGGATGTAAGAGTTGGACTCTGAAGAAAGCTGAATGCCAAAGAATTGCTGCTTTTGAACTGTGGTGTTGGAGAAGACTCTTGAGAGTCCCTTGGACTGCAAGGAGGTCCAACCAGTCCATCCTAAAGGAGATCAGTCCTGGGTGTTCCTTGGAAGGACTGAAGTGAAGCTGAAACTCCAGTACTTTGGCTACCTCATGCAAAGAGTTGACTCATTGGAAAAGACCTTGATGCTGGGAGGGATTGGGGGCAGGAGGAGGAGGGGACGACAGAGGATGAGATGGCTGTATGGCATCACTGACTCGATGAACATGGTTTGGGTAAACTCTGGAAGTTAGTGATGGACAGGGAGGCCTGGCGTGCTGTGATTCATGGGGTCTCAAAGATTCAGACATGACTGAGCAACTCAACTGAACTGATCTACACTACTGATGTGATCTTTTAATTAATATCAGTGTTCATTTTATAATCTTTTCTCTTTTTTTTTTAGAGGAGTCTCTCAATAATTAGTTCTATGATTAGATATCTTCAATGGTTTGAATTATTTCCTAAAGGATATTCACATTTCTATCTTTGCAAACAAGATTCTATTTGACTCTGCTCTCCTCTTCATCTTCAATTTCTCCCTGTGACCCCTCGAATCCACCATGTCAGCTATAATAAAATTTACTTGTTTCATTGTTTGCTACCTTGGAACAGATGGTCTTATCCGCATTCCTCAACTACCCTTCTACCTTGTATTTGTACATCTAGTTTAAACAATATCTTCTCCATGAAGTTTTCTTGGATTCATTCTAATGTATGCTAAGTCACTTCAGTCGTGTCCAACTCTGTGCGACCCCATAGACGGCAGCCCATCAGGCTCCCCCGTCCCTGGGATTCTCCAGGCAAGAACACCGGAGTGGATTGCCATTTCCTTCTCCAATGCATGAAAAGTGAAAAGTGAAAGGGGAGTCGCTCAGTTGTATCCCACTCTTAGCGACCCCATGGACTGCAGCCTATCAGGCTCCTCCATCCATGGGATTTTCCAGGCAAGAGTACTGGAGTGGGATGTCACCTCCCAAAGTGTATTGATAGAACTCCTTCCTTTTACAAAACTCCACAACATGCAGACTCTAGCATATTTCCTACATGTTATTTTAATGTTGTTTTTTTCTCCTACTAATCTTTAAGACCTCTAAGGATAGGGTCTATATGGTACTCATACTTGTAATGCCAAAAATTATCAATTTTATCTAGCATGTATTGACTTAACAGATTTGTTGAATGATGTTATATGTATGTTTAAAATGAATAATAAGTTTCTGGATTTACTTCAAATATTCAGTTGAGATTTTGAGGGCTTACATTTATAATTTAGTAGGACTAAGGCTACATATTTCACTTCATTAGTGAAACCAGCCATCATTCTGGGAAACCATTTATTTGTTCATCAAATATTTATTAAGCAATTACTGTTTTATTTTGCAAGCACCATACTGTGTTTTGAGAATTTAAATTAAAAATTACATAATCTTCATTCTTAAGAAGTATCTAATATTAGAGACAAGTAACTTAATAATTCTATTTTATGTAATGCCATATGTGATAGAGTGAATTATAGGGGGTTACATGTGTACATGAGTGGAAAATCCAAATCACATTGGGTTGAATACTGAATTGAATTTTGAAAGAGTCAGATGAAAAACAGAGGCTATTAATAGCACAAAAATATCTTATGAATGTGTATGGAGGAAAATATACACCTACCAAGTCTATCAGCTGAGTGTACCTATGGATCTATATATTAAGATAAAGCAAATGGCAGTTTCATATTACATTTTTAGCCCATATCATCTTATTGGAATTAATAGATTCCCACCTAACCAATGAAGTGTAAAGGAACATCAGCTTAAAAATCATTGTCTATTTTGCTTGTTGGACAATTTGCCTGAAGTAAATAAGTTTTCAGTATAACCAGTTCTTCTCAGAATTGATTAGTATTTGCAGGAAGAAGGACCAGGAAAAGTAGCACATGGAACTAAATATGCCTACCACACAAAACAAAAGCAAAAAACTCCACAGGTACCAAAGTATTATCCTTAGATTTTTCCTAACCTAGCATGCATGTGTGCTAAGTTGCTTCAGCTGTGTCTGACTCTGTGCGACCCTGTGGACCACAGCCTGCCAGGCTTCTCTGTCCATGGGATTCTCCAGACAAGAATACTGGAATGGGTTGCCATACCCTCCTCACTGAAACTTAATATTAACATTTAATAGTGTGATAACTTTAGAAATCAGATTCTACCTCATCATCAGGGTTTTCTGTTATTTGTTGTTTTTAATTGTAGGCTATCTCTGTGCCAAGGATCCGCCTAAAGGATAAATTTCTCAAGCCTTTTCTGGGTTCTGTGCTTTTTTCTGGGCATATGGAATCACTTTCTAATATCTTTATAAATGTGATTGCTGTTCAGTGCAACAACAGTCTTTAAAGTCTACCTTCAGAGAGAAGACAAAAAGGTAAAAATTAAGGAGGAAAAATAGGCTCTAGCCCTTTAAAACTCCTGGAGGTCACTTCAACCAAAGTGAAATGGCTCTCAGTAATGGAGGGAGTTACAAGAGATCAGAAGCAAAAATCACTGATTACAACACAGATCTTTTATATTTTTCATATCTTTTTTCTCTTTTCCCATTTATTACAGAATATTGAGTGGAGTTCCCTATGCTATACAATAGGTCTTTGTTGATTATCAATTTTAAGTACATTATAGTAGTATGTATATGTCAACCCCAAACTCCCATTTTATCCATCCCTGCCCTGAATGCTTCCTCTTTGGTAACAGTAAGTTTGTTTTCTAAGTCTGTGAGTCTGTTTCTGTTTTGTAAATAAACTCATTAGTATCATGTTTTCTCATGGTTTTCTCTGGATATATGCCCAGGAGTGGGAAAGCTGGATCATATGGTAGATCTATTTCAGGTTTTAAAAGAATCTCCATACTGTCCTCCATAGTGGTTGTACCGATTCACATTCCCACCCATAATGTTGGAGGGTCCCTTTTTCTCCATACCCTCTCCAGCATTTATTATTTGTCCACTTTTTGGTGATGTCATTCTGGCTGGTGTGAGGTAATATTTCATTATCGTTTTGATTTGCATTTCTCTAATAATTAGTGGTGTTGAGCATCTTTTCATGTGCTTTTGGACAATCTATATATCTTCAGGGAAATGTCTTTTTTTTTTTTTTTTAGGTCTTCTGCCAATTTTTTGATTGGTTTGTTTCTGGGTTTGTTGTTGTTGTTGCTGTTGTTACTATATTGAGCTGCATGAACTTTTTTATAAATTTCAGAGATTAATCCCTTGTCATTCGCATAATTTGCAAATATTTTCTCACATTCTGTGGGTTGGAAGCCATAAACAAAATGAAACAACATGATCTTTGATATTTGGAGTTCAGGTTCCTTTCTGCCCACCTTGGCTGACACGAGCTGTGTCAAGCTGCTCCTAGAATGTGTGTCTTGCAGCATGCTGTGGATCTGGAGATGGAGGATGGGGAGCTGCTACTATGCTATAAGCTGAATTTGATTGACTAAAAGTAATTTCAATTTACCATCCAGGTCTTCCCCCTGGTAGCTACAAGCCTTCAACAGACTCCAGAGTTCCATCAGAAAGTTACATCAGAAAGTTTTTGTCAGTGTAATTGTTGTCTAGGTGTGAAAACAGATTCCTAGTGCTTCCTATTTACCTTCTTCACAGAATCCTCTCCATTTTATTGCTTGAAATAAGAGGGTTATCTACAATACATTATACTTGCGATCATAAGATACCACTGAAATAATGAGTAGATCTGTGTTTAGTTTCTTTGCTTTCCTTTCTAAAAAAACTTCTGATGATCTCTTTTAATTATCCCAAATTTACACTGATTGGAGTACAGTTTTCACACTGAAATATGCTGTAATGTCCAAAATAGAATATTTAAGAAGGAACTTTGTAATCCTGCTGGGTTTGCATAATTCATATACATGTGAATCTCTCAAGGTCGATTCTTCTTCAAGACACCTTCTTCTTCTTTTTTTTTTTTTAATTTATTCATTTATTTTCGGCTGTACTGGGTCTTTGTTGCTGCATGCCAGATTTCTTTAGTTGTGGTGAGCAGGGTCTCCTTTCCAGTTGTGGGGTGCAGGTTTCTCATTGTAGTTGTTTGACACCATCTTCTTTTCATCTAAATACCGTCGATGATGCACACAGGTTTTCCCTAGTTGCGGCGAATGGGGGTTGCTCTTCATTTTGGCACTCGGGCTTCTTGTGGTGGCTTCCCTTGTTGCACAGCTTGGGCTCTAGGTCTATGGACTCAGTAGCTGTGGCTCACAAGCCCAGTTGCTCTGTGGCATGTGGAATCTTCCTGAACCAGAGAATGAACCAGGGCCCCCTGCATTGGCAGGTGGATTCTTAACCAGTGGACTACCAGGGAAGTCCAACTCCATCTTTTTAAAAATAGACATATATTATTTTATTACACTGACAATTCAGTTTAGTGATTTTTGTGTTATACATTTATTCAAAATACATTTTAATATATGAAGGTTCAATGTAATATGTAAGAGTGACACATTTCTAAATAAAATATCCTAGTGCCTGATACTTTTCTTTTGACTTTTTCCAAAACTTTAAGCTTTATGAAGGTATAACTGACATATAATTTATAAGATATTTAGCGTACATCATGGTGATTCACATATACATTATGAAATCATCCCCTCATCTAGTTAACTAATACATTCATCATCTTACATGGTTTCCCAGGTGGCTCAGTGGTAAAAGAACTCACCTGCCAATGCAGGAGACACAGGTTCAATCCCTGGGTCAGGAAGATCCTCTGGAGGAGGAAATGGCAACCCACTAACCTGTGGAGAGAGGAGTTTGGCGGGCTACAGCCCATGGCGTCGTAAAGAGTCAAACATGACTGAACACTCACATGCACATCCTACATACTTGCTTTTTAAAATTGTACTTGCCTAGCAAATTTCAATTATAAATACAGTGTTATCAACTATAAATACTATGTTTTACATTAGATTTCCAGACCTTATTCATCACATAGCTGAAGTTTATACTCTTTTACCAAGCTCTCCCTATCTCTTCTATTTTCTTATTTTTGATGTCTTCTAACAAACACTGGCCACATTTAATGGAGTTTTAAATATTCAGAAACATGCAGCCTGCAGTTTTTTTGTTCATTTACATATTTTGCATGAAGGTGGTTATTTTATGTGCATGAATAAGTTTTTCCTAGTATTCTTTACCAATGAGATGCTCTAAATTTAAAAAATTTGAGCATAAATTTATATAATATTTGATTGACATCACTCACTGCTATCTTGAAGTTGAGCAGTAACCCTGAAAAATTCATTGGCTTTTCTTTCACATTACCAAGTTTTGTATCTTCTCTAATCTTGGGTATGGTAATTTTCTCTCAAGCAATAAAAGCAATTCTACTGTGGATATTTGAAATCAGCCCAAAAGAATAGATAGGTTCTAATATTCATTTCAGGAAATGTTTCCCAATAATAAAATACTTACGGAGTGAATTAAAAAGATATTGCTACCCCTTCTACTGAATTACTACTATTGAGAAAATCAATATTAACTTATAATTTTGTAACATAATCAAGACTGAATTTTCTGGTGCTTAAATGTAGAGATATTTCTTACCTAGACTTACAAAAAGAAAGAAATGCCAGTGGAAGAAATTTATAGCAGATATAAATTAAAATATCTAATATGGCACAAATGAGCATATGGTACATGTGAGCATGTGTGTACAAGTGCACATATAGTACATGTGAGTATATGGTACTTATGATCACATGGTACTGAACACATGCATGTACAATCTAACATTGGATGTTAGTACAAGGACCTTTTATTTTGTTGGACTTTTTTGATCTGGCATTTAAATTTTTTTATTTTTAGAAATCCTTCCAAAATTACTTTGAAAGGATTGTATCTGCTATTCCTACAAAATTGTGTGTGTGTTGACCACAATTATTAAGGGATATTTCAAGCATTTATTAAACAATAAGGAAGTGATGTTTTGATTTAGCAAAAGATGCTATAAATATTTTTCTTTTTCATATTATTTTCCAATTAGGCAAGTTTGTATGGAGCTTAATCTCAACATTTCTAAATATTCTAGAGAAAGTGAAATACAATTTTATATATTGGGCATGAATAAGAGAGATAAATTTATGAGACTGAGGTTAGGACTTACGTCATGCTCATGGAATTTTAGAACTAAGAGGTGTCAAATTCAATCCCTTTATTTTAAAGAGAAAAAGTTCTGAGGCTTAGAGAGCTGAAAAGAATTGTTCGCTTATATTCAAGTTTAGACAGTTATTAAGGCTTAAGCTGGATCTAAGAGAAAGACAGGATTTAATAACATTGGATAAAAAAAGAATATTTCAGGACATGGAAGCCTATGAGGAAAGGATAATGAGTCTAATGTTTTTACTGGTGTCAATAGGGATACTGCAGTTAAAGGTTACAGGCAGAAAGACATAATATATGGGCACAAATTTATATAATTACAGAACATACAACAAACAGTTAAAGGGTGTAGTGTGGATAACTACCATATCGTTTTTTTTTTCTCCAGAGACATAGATAAAATTCCCTTCAAATACTCTCCCGCTTCTTTATTGCCATGTGGAAGTCCAGAGGCCTCAGAAAGATTTTTGCACATTCCTTGAAGGTTAAATTTCCTATTAGTCTCCTTGACTCTGTATTCCGGATTCCCTTTGAATTAATTTGGGTTGTGAATTGTCTTGCCATATCAGTGTACTGTCTCTGTATATTGCTTTTTTTTCTCAGTTTTCACAAACCCATAAACACATGTGTACATATACCTGTACTTTGGGACCTTCAATTCTCTGCACTGCAAATCTCTCTTCCAAAGGAATCCATTGTGTCATTTTTCAGTGTTTCTTTAAGGACATTTTCCTATGTATATCAATTTTAAAAGAAAATATTCATTCATAAGGGGTCGGGTTCTCTACATAGTTCTGCATCTTATCATTTTCTTTTAATATCATACAATGAAGTATTTTGTTATCAGTATATACAAAGCCATTTACACATCACATCAGAATTGTGTGAAAAGACCAAATGTTTCACTGAAATAACTATTCTAACTGTGGAAAGAGAAAGCTATGTATCATATGTGCAGTTGTGCTAAGGGTGTGCAGTGGATTCTAGTAAAAATGTTCCTTTTTGCTGAAAAAAAAAAAGGAAAAAATTCTGAGAATACTGAAATACCTGAGGGAATAGCAATTATTTTCAGCTTCTCTGGATTTGTTTTCTTTCTTTATGTTGTTCTAGAAAGGAGAAATCTTAAATATGTCATGTTTTCTTTTTTCCACGCTGGCCTTTTAGGATTGTCTGCTTCCTTCTTTGTATTTTTTTAATCATTATTGTCAGGGTAATATTGAAATAGAAGCAAAATAACCAAACACAATGTGTAAAGTATCTATGGATTGTTTAATCACAGCCATTGTAACTAAATTCCGAGTGCTTCATATTTGTCAGTGTTGTCTTACGTTCAGTGACTTGCCTAGTTTTCATTCTTTAGTCTTCACAAAATTTCTGTAATGTACAGTTATTGATGTTTCTATGCCTTCCACACAGACTTGGATTAGCACATTGGGTCTTTCTCTGAGATAAGCAAAAAATAGTTAATGGGACAGTCATAATTTGACTTTAAGGCCATATAACTTACCTCAGTAGTAGTAGTAGTAGTAGTAGTAGTAAAGTCGCTCAGTCGTGTCCATCTCTTTGCGACCCCATGGACTGTAGCCCACCAGGCTCCTCCCTCCATGGGATTCTCCAGGCAAGAGTACTGGAGTGGGTTGCCATTTCCTTCTCCAGGGGATCTTGCCAACCCAGGGATGGAAGCCGGGTCTCCCGCATTCCAGGCAGACACTTTAACCTCTGAGCCACTTACCTCAAACAAACAAAAATCAAAAGACCAGGAGAGTACTCTGGGGTAAAACATGAAAACTTAGCGACTGTCAAAGCGTTAACACTCTTTTGTCCCACGACCATTTCATAGGTCTGAATCGTGTATTGGCCTCAGCTGAAGAGTAGGTCATGAAATCCAAAAACGTCCACCTGGTAAACCCAGGATGGCCTAGGGGCTTTAGGAGGAGAAACTGTATATGATTGCATGAGGCTGAGGGTAATTTTCTCCCAATTACCCAAGAACAAGTGTGAGTTTTTCTTGGGCCAAGCCTAAGGAAAGGAACAAGCTCTGACACTAATGAAATTTTGTGTGGGTGTAGGAGCAGATGGCAATCAGCTTGTGCATTGGAATTCTGAGAAAGCTCGGAGAGTGTATGAAAAAATGAGTGCTGCCAAAAGATTGATAAGCAGCTCCCAAAGGAATGAAGCATATGTGTCTAAGGATGCTGATGGGTTATGTAGCTCAGGCTTCTGCCTCACTGTGCATTCTATACTCACCACATTTAATATTTGTGTTAATAATTATTTTAGGGTCATTAAAATCTCTAAATATGATTTTATATATTTCTCTGTAAGTCAGATATTTAAATGAATATTCTCATTTGTAAGTGATGTGGTGGAAATGTACCACATATAATTAATGCACAAAACCAATTACCTGAACAAATTCATGTCAATAAGTGCATTCAGCCAAGTGTTATGTAACTCTTCATAAAAGTACTTCATTATTGCCTCTGCAAATGCTCTAAATCCCCACTTGAAATACAGAAATAACTAATTCATTTTAAATGAGACTGCCTCCCTCTTAATGTGTTTGGCACCTGCTGACTGCCTGTATTACGTATGCTTTGGGGAAAGCTTATGCCTTTCACCTTTGACACTGCATTAACCATGCTTCAAACTTCTGTAAATCTGTTTTAACATCTGCCATACAGGCAATTGCTGGACATTCCTTGTTCTGGCCAACCCAGTAACAATCACTTTGCCTTGACCTCTTACCAATCACCCCAGTTCAGTTCAGTTCAGTTCAGTTCAGTCGCTCAGTCATATCCAACTCTTTGCAACCCTGTGAATCACAGCACGCCAGGCCTCCCTGTCCATCACCACCACCCCAGACCACTCCCTTACTCCCACTCCCTTAGGAGGAATTCTTCTCTTGGACGTGTGCTTTTCAAATACAAACAAGCAATCCAGAGCCCCCCCCACACACACACCAACCACTTCCTTATTGTACTCTCACTGGACCACTATCCAACTCTCTTGCTAATCACTCCAAGGCCAGTACCAGACAACCAGAGACAGCGTTATATCCCAGAGCCTACAGTACAGGTTCTTGTCCAAGTTCCCTTCTTCTCTTCTCCTGATGGACCTCAGTTCTTGCTCACCTCCACTGCCCACCTGCCACAAACTCTGGTGCAAGGTGGTCCCACTTCTTGGGTACAACAATAAACTGTGTTTTCAATGGAAGTGTTTCTCATTCTGTTGTCTTTACTCTACATTAAATTTTCTATTAACATGCTATATTTTAAAACAGCTATGTAGTAGTTTTTTCCTCTAGACACTCAGACATTTTTATTTTACTTAGCTCTGTACTTTCTGCCTTGTCAGCATTTTCTCCAATACACTGTAGTGAAAGGTAGAGTATGTGAATTTCATGTGGGGGGGGACTCACATTTTTAATTGATATTGACATTAGTTGTAGAATACAGAGAGATCCCTGAACTCATCATCCAGTTTTCTCCAGCGGTGCCATTTTGCAAAACTATAATACAAAAGCACAAACAGTATTGACATTGATTCAATTTTCTGATATTTTCATTTTGTAAAAACATATTCTTTGATCATTGCCCTAGATAAAAGATATCTCAATATGGATACTGAGATATATGGCACATCCTATAAAGAAAACAGCCACTCCCTGCCAACATTTTTGCAGCAAATAAGAAATATTTCTTTTTAGTATTTGTATGTGTAATGTCTCAGCCAAAACGCAATTCTGTAATTGTGGCTGACTCAGAGTTGTTACTATAATGTCATTGACTATTAGGATTAAGTGGTCAGTATATGAATTGAACTACAATGTAGAAGGGCTAAAATTTTGAAAACTATATTCAATATGGTTTCAATTTATAACTGATATGATTGGAGAACAATTCCAATTTTAGACATTTGTTTCCACCATCTCAATTTTTTCCATTTTCAGCAATGTGTTTTGAGACCTTGAAGGCATATCTGATTAAATCTAAACTTACTGTTGCCATAGCATTACTTTTCCACATTGCCTATAAGTCCAGGAGGAGGGGAAGAAAACATTTAGTGAAAAAATAAAAGAAAACTCCATTTAGTACTTTTTCCCAAACTATACTCAGAGTTCAATGCTAAAAACAACTTCCTCCCCACTTAGAGACTTTGTTTTCACTATTGACCCTAACACTTTGCTGCTGCTTCCCCTTTTGGGCGACTCATTTTGCAGTTGGCATATTTGGTCTTGCAGGTTTAGGAAAATGAAAATTATCTCCACTTAAAATTTTTCTCCTTTTGGCTTGATATAAGATATAGCAGTATAAATAAAACTATAAATCTACACGCTGAAATTTCCACATATCGGTTTTCAAAGATTATCTGTTGAAATGAGTTTCTTTTTGGTTTATATGAAACTAGCACAAGACCGTCAACACTAGTAGTACTTTCCTTCCAAAAGCTGTGATAATTGCCTTTTTCTCTACACTGAATGACAAATGAAAATCTATATAATTTTTTCCATATGGATCTCTGAGCATCTAGTTTCAAATGTACTGAAAGTATAAACTGAATATATATCATTTTGGTGAGCTGAAAATGAAAGTGTGCATTTTGGTAGTCTGATGTACTTATTCTACTCAAGGCTAGATCAAGGGTTTCTTTTTTTTTTTATTTCTACCCTTTGAACAGAATTGGTTATTAGCATTGTTTGATGTAAAAGAAACTGTATCTTTGGGAGAAACAAAGAGCTAACATTATTTATCCTTCAAAGTAAATAAATATATTAGGAAATATTTTCTTTCTGGAAAGGTTTAAAATGAGAAAGTCTGTGTTTTAGGTGGTTATGTGTGCTCAGATGATAAGTTGTGTCCAACTCTGTGATCACATGGATCTTAGCCCACCAGGCTCCTCTGTCCATGGAATTTTCCAGGAAGGAATACTGGAGTAGGACCATATTTCCTATTCCAGGGGATCTTCCCAACCCAGGGATCAAATCTGCGTCTCTTCCATTGTCTACCCTGGCAGGGAGATTCCTTGCCCTTAGCACCACTTGGGAAGCCTTAGTTCAGGTGCGTGCCTGTGTGTGTTAGTCACTCAGTCATGTCAGACTCTGCAATGCCCTGGACTGTAGCCCATCAGGCTCCTCTGTCCACGGAATTCTACAGTGGGCTGCCATTCCCCATTCCAAGGGATCGTCCCAAAACTTACTTCCTCTTATTTCAGTTCCCTAGTTTCAACCGCTTTGGAGGATTGATAGAAAATAACATCTGTAGAACCTACACCTCAAAAGCTACACCTAGCTGTAATATGCCTCACAGAAATTACCCCTTACTCAACAACACACTCCTACAAACCCGACTACTGTATGTTTAATACAATGCCTCTATCAATTTAACTGAATTGTTTTCTTAGAAATGTTTGTACAAGGGTGTTATATTACATCTATGTTACTACTTTACACAGTTCAGATCTGATTTATATACTATCTTTATGGTGATAAAATGACTTTTCAATTATGCACTTAGAATACTAAATATGTCCTATTTATTTTCATGTAAATTTTATATGTATATTTATATATAATCTGCTAACTACTCCGAAATTCCTTAGCTGCTACACTAGACTTCTATATGCTGGGCATATCTTTTGAAGTTAATGAGTTCCTACATATTAGCAGTTAGCTGAATTTTTTTTTCATGGTTAGAATATTTTATGTAGCACTGAAAATGCCATTAAGCCATTTAGTGTTTTAAATGGAGTCATCTTAATGGATGCCTTTCAGAATATTAAAACAATTTCCCTGCTTTTATAAAAGCTTGGGTTGGGGAGCACAATTGAATTGAGTTGTTCAAGTCATCTTAAAAGTCATTGAACATGGATCATTTTGGCAGACAGGACAGCTTGAACTGATGCAAAATAAGTCCCTGTTACATGAAGACAAGATGTTTGATAAGTATGAGAGAAATCTTTTGTCCTAAATAAAAAGAAAGCTCTATCTACCACTGAAAGTATGCTCTTCATTTAGTTCCTTTCTAAAAGGGCTAAATGAATTTAAATAGCCCAAAGTATTGAATACTTTTCTAGAAGACTGCAGAGATCATGCTGATCTAATTAGCAAAATTGCAAGCTTTTTATATGCCATTTTCCTTTTTATTAGCCAATTGGAAATAATATACTACCAAAGGGAAACTCACTTTTCTTTTTTATGTAGTACTCTTGTTCTACGTTCACCAGCTCCGCTGCCACAGTTCTATAATAAGCTTTTTGAATATGGACAAGTCTCCTAAGTTTTTGTTCCAGTTCACTTTCTGGGATAAAGGAGATAGCATCCCACCCTACTATTTAGTAA
This sequence comes from Redunca redunca, assembly GCA_006410935.1. Lineage (NCBI taxonomy): Eukaryota > Metazoa > Chordata > Mammalia > Artiodactyla > Bovidae > Redunca > Redunca redunca. The sequence goes on along the minus strand of SJYQ01002394.1, from coordinate 331,967 downwards.
ATTACTACTCTTAGAAACTGAATGTCACCCTAGAGCATTAAACCTCAAAGACTTAATGTACATTCAAAGAACTAACCAAGAGTTATTTGCACACTGGAACCTTCAGGCAAGCTGAGAAAAAGATAACTAATGAAAAAGTCCATAAAACACTTATGTTGTAAAGTATCAGGATACTTTTATGCAACATTAAGTGATAACACACTTAGAATGCTTTGGGTAATTTTACTTAAACAGAAAACTTTGAGGCACTTATCTAGGACTGTTCATTTTGACCCCTTGTTTTGGGAAACTGCTTAGCACCCTTGGTGAGCCATCTATGTAATAAATGCTCTAGATCTACTGCGAGACACGGTGATCAGACTCAACTGCCCCCTGGTCCCTTTGCTTTTTTTTTTTTGTCTAAACAAACCCATTTCGAAATTTTCATGAGTATGTGCTCAGTTGTGTCCGACCCCAAAGACTATACCCACCAGGTTCCTCTGTCCACTCAATTTCCTAGGCAAAAATACTGGAGTGGATTGCCATTTCCTTCTCCCAGGGATTTTCCCAACCCAAGGAGCGGATATACATCTCCTGCTTCTCCTGCATTGGCAGGCAGATTCTTTACTTCTGAGCCACCAAGGAAGGTGCTAAAATTCCTACTCTCTTCCCAAATCACACTTATCAGAAAAGGATCTCACTACTTACACTACTGAGCTTAGAGGCATCTTTCAGTTACCCTCTCTTTTTTCATAAAACCATCCACAGATCCATCCTTTCTTACTTTCTTCATCTCTTCTTTCAAAAAGCATCCTGCCTTCTTTTGAAGAATAATTCTTTCTCTTCTTGTCAGTGTCCGCTCTGGCCTTTGCTGGACCCTTGGTGTATCCAATATCCACTTTAAACAGACTTTGACGCTCATTGCTGTACCTCTCGTATGGATTGTTACCTTCTGCATATAAAATTCTGACCAAACCATTCCTGAAAAACATCTCTTCACTCTGACTCTCCTCCTCACTGCACTGTCAGAGTGGCTGCCTTCATGATATCTCCAGTAAACAGACAAACAACTGTAGTTAATATGAAAGTTGAGTACCAGGTTATGGGGTGAATGTGCCATCTCAGTAGTGATTTAGCCTGGTCCATAAATGTCATTCTTGTCATTTAGATGACATAAAGCTAGGGTAATTTCCCACTGCTGAATCTTTCTAACCAGGTGTTGGTGAATAGATGAATGAATGAATGAGTTAATGACAAATAAATAGGACATAGTTTCATGAGATTTGGTCTTAGGTTATGAACACACCAAGGGAGAAAGTTTTAGCAGATATTCAAAGCCAGAGGAAGCTAGTTCCAGGGAGTTATTTTTGTTTACTACATTTTGGCAAGCAACTTACTTATAAAGAGCAGAAAATATTAGGCAGATTTATTTCTTTATCATTGCAAAAATTTCCAGTTATCAGTATAGAGGTCCCTTAAGAGAGCTTATCTTTTTATAGGGTGCCACTCACAGATGTACTTGGGATCCTATATCTAGGAGGCTGTATTTCAAGCCAGCTTCAAATCAACTGTTATTTTTAGACCAGTTTTGCCTCACATGTAAAGTCAGCCTCAGAAATTCTAACCTCTATTTCTGCTTAGTGTGGACTTGTAGAGTTTCAAGGTGGAAAGGGGAAGTTTAAGTCTCCCTCATTTTGGTAGGTTGATTGCAAAAATGTCCCCAAATCTTCAACTCTCCCTCTATTTAAACCCTTTCCAATGTGACTGCAGATTTTAACATCAAGAGGTAGACTCTATTGTGTGGCTGCATGGCAGAAACCAGCACAATATTGTAAAGCAATTAGCCTCCAATTAAAAATAAATTTTAAAAAGAGGTATACTATCACTTCAGCCTATGAACTGGGTTGATTTGTTGATTTCTTTGACCAATACAGTCTGGTAGAAGTGGCATCATGCTAAGTCTAGAATACCCCTTTGCACTTCTTTGCTCATTCTCTTAAAATCATGCCATTATCTTGTGAAGCTCCCAGGTGGCCAGGACCATCCAAAATAAACCTATAGGCTGTGTATTTGTTGGATGATTCTTCCCCTCAGTGAATATTTCTGATGCTTCATTGTTTTAATTGCTGAAATTGTTGTAATAATAAAGTATTTTCTGGTGATTAAAAAATTTTAAAAACATAAGCACTAACAACCTAGCAGGCATTCAGTGATAATTTATATTATGTTGCATTTTCCATTCGTCTCTGAATATTTTATGTTCCAGTTCATTATTCAGTTCTGCTAGACTCAGCAAAACAGGTACTGAAGGTCATTGCCTGATTTTGGGTTGAGTTCTGAGATTCCAAAAATAAATTATACATGAAACTCATACAAGAGAATCTTATAAGCATTAAGCTTTAGTGAAACTATTAATTAGGTCTAGCTAATTAAACTAGCTACTTCACCAAGAGTATCTCAGTTTCTTTATATTGCCAACCTTCAGCCTCATTTCCTATACTGTCACAAAACTATATTATAAAAAGACAGAACTGACCCACGCACTCCTCTATTAATAACAGTAGAATAACAAAATTGACAATACTTGTCTCTGATTTGCTTCATGCGTCTAAAGATTAGTTTTCAAATTTCTCACGACAGATAAGGTCTTTCAGTCTTTAAAACTATCCTCTATTTTCTCTAACCCTCAGTTACTTCATCAGTAAAATAGACATAAGATCTTCATATGTTTGATAATTAAATGTGGTCAAGCATTGAAATCACTTAGAATGTCTTATTTAAATACTCAATAAGAAGTTGGTACTTTTATTGTGTCTATTCTAGTAGTATTCTGTTAATATTTATATTGTTACTTATCTTACTATGACTGCTATTGCTACTACTTCAGCTGACTTTATTATTTGCTAATAAGGTCTTCCTTATTCCGTAAAAGTAAACTCTCCATAATTTTGATAAATGATGCCTTTTAATTCTATCTTAAAATTTTTCACATGCTATTTCCTCTGAAAAGGCTTTCCAACCCTTTCCCACCTTGTGCATCCTTACTCTTCTTCAAGAATTACTTCACCTGTTCCTTCCTTGGTGAAATGTTACCTCACTCCTTGAGGCAGAGCTAGATACTCTACCTTTTATATCCCCATAGTTGTTTCATTCTTATCTCTCAAAGTCACTTACCAGACTGCACAGCAATTTCCTTATTTTCATATATATGTTTGTATATGTATTTAAGGGCATATACTTTTTCTTAATACTTATATTTCCCTCTGGTCTGGGACATAATATTTATTCAACAAATATTGTGATAATTAACATGCACACTTAAGGATTATTATTTAAAAATCAATATTCTTCTAGCAATCTTTTGCTTAGGTTTTCTTTATTTCCTAACTGTACATAGCAATTTTAAATATTTCTCATTCCTGAGTCTCCTCTACTTTAAGAAGGCACATATGCATAATACAAGTCTAAAATTATAAAATATTTCTGCTTTCTAATAGTCCTCTTGTTGCTAAAACAAATTACCACAAATTTATTGGCTTTAAATGAGACAGATTTATTCTCTTATAGTTCTGAAGATCAGACATCTGAAATCCATTTCCTCGGGCTAAAGTCAAGGTGTCAGCAAAGATGGTTCCTTCTAGAGGATCTGTGACGGGGACCTTTTTCATTCCCTTTTCCAGCTTCTAGTACAGCTTTCCCTGTATTTCTTGACTCTGGCCCATTCTTCCATCTTTCAACACAGCAGCATAGACTCTGCAAGTCTCATTCAGCTTCCACCATTGCATGGCCTATCTTCTCTAATCTCCTTAATGCATCCCCTTGAAACGCCAGCATAATCTCCCCATCTCAAGATCATTAACTCAGTGACACCAGTAAAGTGCCTTTGCCATATAAGCTAATATTCACAGGATCAGAGATTAGGATGTGGATATCTAACTGTGGCCATTATTATTTAGCTTAGCACAGCAAGTTCAAAAAAATGTTTAATTAAAAAATTAAAACATAAAAAAAACTTTAAACAAAAAAACCCTCAAATCTAGGACTATTTTCAAGCTTAATTTTACCAAAGGAATAAAATTTATTTACATGTTTGAATATTTCTGGAAAAAAACATTATATAAGGAAGACCTATTATACCCACTATATACGTAATATTACAAAGTCAAACTTTCCTTTGCTTTGTATTTTGTTTGAATACTCACATCTGTGCATGGAAGACAAAAGCACAGATGCAAGTCTCTTTTGTGTTACTTAGGATTTTGTATTTAGAAAATAAGTTTCAATGCTGTGTATCATTTGGATAGTAAGGGTTTTAGGATAAGATTATTCTCTTTTTTACATGATATTTTTGGGAAATATTGATAAGAAGGGTGATGAAACTGCAGAATTTTGGTTATTTTTTTTACAAAAAATTTTATATTGGAGGATAGTCAATTAACAATGTCATGTTAGTTTCAAGTGGACAGCAAATAGATTCAGCCATACACAGACATGGATCCATTCTCCCCCCAAACTCGCCTCCCATCCAAGCTGTCATATAACATTGAGTGCTGTATAATATGTCATTGTTGGTTATATTTAAAATATAGCAGTGTGTACATGTTGATCTAAAACTCCCTAACTTCCTAACTTCCCCCATTCATCCCCCCTGGCGAATATAATTTCATTCTCTGAATCCAGAATTACAGTTATATTTTTAACTGTTCCATCTTAATACTTACTGAATACCTGAATGCTATTTTAATGGAGTTTGGACTTGACAGAGCTCAGCATTTAAATTATAACCAATTTTACACTGTTTCATTTAATTTTATACATGCCAAAGTAAAATAATTTTTTAAATGAAAAGGGATTTTTTAAAGCAATGTTTTATAATATTAAGTGCAATAATGTGAGTTCTCTATTAATATGCTGCAGGAGAGCCCCATGAAACTCAGAATACAAGTGAAGTGAAAGTAAAGTTGCACAGTCGTGTCCGACTCTGAGACCCTGTGGACTGTAGCCTACCAGGCTCCTCCATCCATGGGCTTTTCCAGACAAGTGAAGTGGGTTGCCATTTCCTTCTCCAGGGGAGCTTCCCAACCCAAGGATTGAACCCGGGTCTTCTGCATTGCAGGCAGACGCTTTACCCTCTGAGACACCAGGGAAGCTTGGAAACAGAATACAAGGCAAAGTTCTAAAAAAATACACTGTCTGACCTGTGCACTAGCTATTCTGCACCCACAGCACTCTTGCTTTTCCCACATGCCAGGCATGTTCCTGCCTTGGGATATTTGTTCTTGCTCTCTCTACCAGAACACTTTCCCCAAAAAGCATCCTGGCTCACCGGTTCTTTCCTGTTAAGTCCTTGTCAAGAGTCACATTTTTTTTTTAATTGAAGTATAATTGCCTTACAATGTTGTGTTAGTTTCAGCTGTGCAACAAAGCAAGTCAGCTATAAGTATACGTTATATCCCCTCCCTCTGAGATCACCCTCCTACCTACCTCCTTCCCATCCATCTAGATCATCAGGAATAGAGACGGACGGTAGAGGTAGAGAACAGACATGAGGGCACAGTGTGAGAAGGGGAGGGTGGGATTAATTTGGAGATTAGGATTGACATACATATATTACCATGTGTGTGTAAAATAGATAGCTAATGGGAAAAGTCTCTTTCTTAATGAGGTCTTCCCTGATGGGATTGCATTACTTAAAATTATACCTCACTCCCATGTTATTTAGGGCTTCCCTGTAGCTCAAATGGTAAAGAAGCTGTCTATGATGCAGGGTTCGATCCTTGGGTGGGGAAGTTCCTCTGGAGACAGGAATGGCAATCCATGCCAGTATTCTTGCCTGGAGAAGTCCATGGACAGAGAGGCCTGGCAAGCTACAGTCTGTGGGGTCACAAGGAGTCAGACATGACTGAGCGACTAACACACCCATGTTATTTACTTACATCTGTTTACTTAAATGAGGTGAAGATTCATCTTGTGAAATGCACAAATCTTAAATATTTCCCAGTGAAGATACAGAATATTTCCATCACCAAATATTTGCATTTCTAAATATCCTTGTTCCTCCCACCAATCAATTATGCCCCCTCCCTGCCCCATAGACAACCACTGTTTTCATTTCAATGACTGTTGTTTTTGAACGTCATGAAATAGGACCTGCAGAATTTTCTTCTGTTATCTGTTTTGTTGTTGTTGTTGTTCAACATATTTTTGAAGAATTCGCCAATGTGGTATCGATATCTGTAGTTAGTTCCTGTTTATTGCTGAGCAGTATTGCATTGCATAACTACACCACAGTTTATCCATTCTTAGAGTTGACTGAGTCATGGATTATTTCCAGTTTAATGGGGTTATAGATTGTTTCCAGTTAGGGAATATTTTAAATAAAGCTGCAATAAGTGCTTTTGTGCAGTATCTTTGTAGACATTGATTTTCATTTCCCTTGTGTAAATACCTATAGTAGTCAAAATTTTCCAGAGGGGAAAAAACCCAGCAAGTCATGTGTTTGTGTATAGAGAGAGGTTTGTTTTAAGGAATTGTCTCATATGATTATGGAGGCTTGGCAAGTTCAAAATCAGATGAGGTAGGCTAGTAAGCCAGAGACTCAGGAAGAGTTGCAGTTCAAGTTCAAAATCAGTCTGCTGGCAGAATTCTTTCCTCCTCCTGAAAGGTCAGTCTTTGTTCTCTTGTGGCCTTCACCTGATTGAAGAAGGCCCACCCACATTACAAAGGACAGTATACTTTATCAAAGTCCCCCAATTTAAATGGTAATCTCCTATACAATGGAATATTACTCTGCCATAAAAATGAACAAAATTCACTCAATTGTAGTGAGGTTAGATGGACTCAGAGTCTGTCACACAGGGTGAAGCCTGTCAGAAAGAGAAAAATAAATATCATATATTAATATGATATCTATTGGAATAGAATATGATATCTATGGAATCTAGAAAAGTGGTACTGATGAATCTGTCTGCAAGGAAGGAATAAAGATGCAATCATAGAGAATGGACTTTTGGACCCAGGAGGGGAAGGAGAGAGAGGGACAAACTGAGAGAGTAGCATAAACATACGTATGCTACCATATGTAAATATTAACAGATAGATAGTGGGAAGCTGCTGTGTAGACAAGGAGCTCACTCGGTGCTCTGTGAGGACCTGGAAGGGTGGGATGGGGGAGGGAGGGAGGCTCAAGAGGGAGAAGATGTGTGTACATAGCTGATTCACTATGTTGTGCAGCAGAAACTAACACAACATTGTAAAGCAATTATACTCCAATTTAAAAAGTAATTAAAAAAATGTTAAAATGTCATTCTCACCCCCCTCTGCCTAAAGAAACACCTTCACAGAAATATCCCAGATAATATTTGACTAAATATGTGGGTACCATGGCCCAGCCAAATTGATACATAAAATTATCCATCACAAGATCACAGTAGTTTTATTTATTTCCAATATTTATCATTTTATTTTTTTTTTTTACTTAATTGCATAGATGGGGCTATAAACCTAACATTGAATGAAAGAAGTGACATCAGATATCCATGCTCCATTATCTACTGTAGAGGGAAAATGATCAATATTTTTCCATTATGTATTACATTAGCAATATGCTTTTCACAGATACTCTATCATATTGTGGATATAATACTAATTTTCTGAGACTTTTAAAGAAAATAATCAGTGGATATTAAATTTTGCCAAATACTTTTTTCACCAGTCTTATTGAGGTGATTATATCGTTTTCTTCTTTGTTCTGTTAATGTAGTAAATTGCACTGATTGATTCTAAATGTTAAAATAACTTTGCATTCCTGTAATAGACTGCACTTGGACATAATATTTTATTTTTTATACATTGCTGGACTTAATTTGTCAGCACTTTGTTTTGGCATTTATGTTAAAGACATTGCTCTGCAATTTTGCTTTTGTTTTTTTATAATGACTTTGAGTTAGATAATGTTTTCCCCTCCTGTATATTTTCAGGAAATGAGCTCTTTGTGATCCAACATACCTCTCAGAATCTCTGTTAAGGAGTTGAACCAATGCAGGAAAGCTGGATCTTCTCCCTAGGAATATGAAATTGGGCCCCGGAGAATAAAGAATATTGTCGGGCTCCTCAGTAGGAACTGGGAACATGAAGAATCTGTATTTGTACCACTGGGGAACCCACCAATTAGAAATGCAGACAGAATTAGAAATGAATAATTCTTAAATGGAGAGGGAGAGGGAGAAATTGGATGCTTTCTAGTTTCAAGGATAGGTTCCTCCTGAAGAATTATACTTTTCCTCCTTGGAGTTCATAAAATTTCCCTAAAGCTTATTTAAACTTTCTTTTCGAGGAGGTTAGGGGTAGAGGAACACTCCCCAAATGACCTTTGGTTGCCACTTGTGTATTTCTTTGCATGTGTTTTTAAAAATTGGGTTTACATTTGGGGGAAAAAATTGGCTGAAATTAGAAATAGTGAGGCTGACAACCATTCTAGCTGCTTTCAGTAATTTATTAACATTCCATTTCTTTAATCAAATAGCTGACTGACTTGAAATTAACAGAAAAGCATGGTGAGATTTTATTCACATCACTATTATGTGCAGAGTATACTTTATATATTATATATATATAAATTCAAATGTAACCTTTGTGTTTCATAAATATATTTTTGTCCCTAATGGAATCTTGTAACAAAATTCTTAAGGAGCTCTGAGACTTCTGGGCACTCAAACAGCTTTAGGTTTAAATTAACTTAGGAATTGATTTCCACTTCAAATAGTGTTTTACTAAATGCAAAAGTATAGATTGGATCACTTCTTCAAGAAGGAATCTTCAAATTGATAGGTCTAAATTTTACCCCTGAACACTGTTTCAACTTACACTGTTTATACATGAAAAACCCCGTGACACCTAATTTAGTGGCAAATGCAATTACATAGATCTTGAAGGGAAGTTCTTCACCAGCTAGCAGGCAAATAGTGAAAACTGCCTCTAACTCTGGTGTCTGCTTTCTGCTCTCATCATCTAGCATGGGTGAGGATTTAATAAAAGAAAAAAAGGTTTTCTTGTTTATATTCCAGAAGAGAACACTGAGAAAAGAATTTGAAAAAGCTGAGTTAGGGGTATTTATATCTTTGAATCATGGTGAGTCTGTTCACTGTTTACTTTGATTTTGTGGATAAATGACATCTCAGTTTAGCATTGTTTCAGCAGAACACTTATTCTAAGTCAACTCCCTTTATTGTTCTATACACAATTTATAGATAGTTTTATATTCTCCCATGGCATTAATACCCTCTGTAATTTTAAGAACTATTGAACTGATTGGTCTTGAATTATATATATATACATACATACATACATACACACAGAAAGATATATTTTCTTTTGGGCTTTCTTTGGGAACTAATATTTTTTTGTATCTAATATTTTCAAAAACTCCACATATTGGTATAAAAATATATAGAAAATAATTGTCAATCTAAGATTTACTTTTTAGAAAAAAATGAATGGATTAAATGGCTGCCAACAGATGTTCCCTAAGGGAATATTATTCAACCCATTTTCACTATTGAATTTAGATGCACACTGAATATTATTTTAAGAAATCTTTTGGCTTTTTCTTAAAATTCTTTCTACTCCACATTTGAGTCCTTTCTTTGGAAGAAAGGCTGGTTTCTGAATGTTTGGACTGAAGAACAGTGGCATTTGGGAATTCCAATTCCTCTCGTCACTTCAAGTACAAGCAAAAAATCCACTCTCTTATTTTTTATTTTCTTTAGAATGAAATCAGGAGCTAGAGGATTGTGTGCACTCTTTATTGAAGCCTCAGACACCAGAGTGGGCTTCATACCTACCAGAGAAAAGGCTCCACTCTGTTGCCAATCAGAAGACCAGCTAGGCTGAGCTTAGGAATGTTTCTGGCTGTGGTGTCTCTGGGAAGCCTGGGCTCAAGTGAGATACAGCTCCTGTGAGGGTTGATGGTATTAGGGAAGCACCGTAGAACATTCCCAGAGGGTTGAAATTACAGGAAGACCTGAGGTTCCTGTTTGAACTCTGGTCCATTCTCCACCTAGAAGGAATTAAGGCTCTGGCCAGGTTTCTGTTTTATCCTCCACCATGAGATGAAAAATATATAATCTCTCTAAGAGGTCAGAAAATAAAGATATCATATATAGAAAATTTTAACTCCTTCATCAGATAATTTTATCCTTAAAATAAGACCCAGGGAAATTTAATATTAAAAAAAAAGATTTCAGTTCTTCACAGACTATACAAATTTTCCATACCAGTTTGTTCTCCTTGGGGCTGAGGAGTGGCGGGGTGGGGCTTTCATTTTGAACTAATTTGAGAGGTGGGAGGGGGGTTCAGGATTGGGAACATGTGTACACCCGTGGTGGATTCGTGTTGATGTATGGCAAAACCAATACAGTACTGTAAAGTAAAATAAAGTAAAAAAAAAAAAAAAAAAATTTAACTTACAGAAAAGCTTCACACATTGCACAGAAAATTTTTATTTACTGAGCATCCAGCATCCACTAATGTTCATATCTTACACAATGTAATGTTGTCAAACTTGGAAATTAACATTAATTAAGACTTCCTGGTGGCTCAGACAGTAAAAGCATCTGCCTACAATGCAGGAGACCTGGGTTCAATCCCTGAGTCAGGAAGATACCCTGGAGAAGGAAATAGCAACCCACTCCAGTACTCTTGCCTGGAAAATCCCATGTAACCTGGTAGGCTACAGTCCATGGGGTTGCAAAGAGTTGAACACGACTGAGTGACTTCACTTTCACTTTCAAATTTTACCAGTTTCTCCATTAATGTCTTTTTTCTGTTCCAGGAACCTAAGATACTGTGGGGTTTTTTTTTTTAATTATTAATAAATTTTAGTTTTAAAATCAGTGGTAGGTTCACGGCAAAATTATGTTGAGAGTACAGACAGTTACCCTATATCCCCTATCCCCACACATGCACAGCCTTCCCCATTATACAGGTCCACATCAGAGTGCACATTGGTTATAATCTATGAGCCTACAGGGACACATCATTATCACCCAAAGTCCATAGTTTACATTAGGGCTTACTCTTGGTGTTCTACATTCTGTGAAAATTGGGCAAATGTGTACTGACATGTATTGTACAGAATCCTTGCTATAAAATCCTCTAGGCTCTACCTGTTTGTCTCTCCTCCCCACTACACTGCTGGCCACCACTAATCTTTTTGCTATCTCCATAACTTTGCCTTTTCAATAATATCTTACTATTGGAATCATAAATGATGTAACATTTTCAAATTGGCTTCTTTCAGTCAGTAATACGTACTTAACGTTTCTTCCATATCTCTTCATACTTCAGCAGTTCTTTTTAGTGATGAACAACATTCCATCATCTAGATATGAAGAATCTAAGCTACTCCATTTTGTTAACAGAAAAACTCTATTTTGTAAGGTTCCAGGAAAAGAGCCTTTGGAAATCCCCTGACCTCACGCCACCACCCACGAGCCAGTCGGACCCCAGACCAGAATCTCCTGACTTCACGTTCAGTAACTTGTGGTCTACCTAGGTAATTGGGACCAATCAAAAACCAACACACAACCCTTTGAAAGAAAGTGACCAATCAGACGTCCCCCTACCTAGAAATTCCTTTTTTTCATGAACACTCCCTATATAAGCAATGTAATCCAAAACCCGGGGCTCCTCCCTATAGCCGCTGTGTTGGTAACAGTGGGAGCCCCAGCTCGAGCTTGGTAATAAAAACTCTCTTGCTTTTGCATCGGATATCGGCTCCCTGGTGGTCCTTGGGAGATTTCGCGACTTGGGCATAACAGATATACAACAATTTATTAATCCATTCACCTATTGAAGGATATCTTGGTTACTTCCATGTTTTGGCAGCTATGAATCAGTGGTTTAAACCTTCACATGCAGGTTTTTATGTAGACATAAGTTTTCAGTTCATTTGAGTGAATACCAAGGAGTAAGATTGCTGGATCATATTTTAAAAGTTTGTTGTTTTGCAAGAAATCACTATGCTGTCTTCCAAAGTGTCTGTACTATTTTGTATTCCCACCATCAGTGAATGAGAATTCTTGTTGCTCCACATCCTTGACTGCATTTGGTGTTAACGTTACACATTTTGACTGTTCCAGCAGGTGTGTGATGTTGCACAGAGTTTTTATTTCTCCTTAATGCCCTCCAATCTTAGTAGTTCCTCAATCTTCCCTTTTTTAATGATCTTAAAATCTTTGGAGAATTATTTTGTAGATGTCCCTCAAATTGAACTTAGAGCTGATGTTTTCTCCTGACTGAAATGAGATGAATTTATGCTGTTTTAACCAGGACACCACAGAAAACTATTTCATCCTTTTCAGTGTGTTTATCATAGAGTATTTAAAGTCAATATAATGCTCTTATCACTTGAGATACTAAACAATCAATTGATTATGATGGTGTCTGCTGAGTTTCTCTGAAATATTCAGAGTAAAGAAATGTATTTTAGGGGAAATACTTTGAAGCTATTCAAACCATGTTTCTCTGCAAACTTCTACCTATATTTAGCATATCCAGGTGCAGTAGACCTATGAGTTAAGCCCCCAAATTCTCAGTATTTATTTTGTTGATCAAATTGTTCAGACTTTGGCCCATTATGAACTTCTTCAGGTTCACTCTTATGTGCTTTAAACAAACTCCCATCATTTTTTTTAAAGCATACATTTATTTTTTGGCAGAATGACTGTACTGGTTATTCTTATTTCAGCCTTTCACCTTTCCTTATTGATAAAATTATAGAAGACAGACTGTCTGAGGAATGATAAGTATGTTTCTGTCCTGAGCAATAGTATGAATCTGAGGGGCCTTTATTTTTACTTATTCCTTTCATTTTCTTTTTCCTGGAAGAGGTGTGAGTGTAAAAAAGATTCAGAATTAGGAATTCATTTTTGGACTTTAGACAACTTTAACTGAGTATTGGACAGTCAAATACAGTTGTTAAACAGGAAGTACATTATTAATCAAATTCTCCGGAGACATTGGGGCTATAGATAAACCTTAGAATTTTCAGCATATAAATGGTAGTAACTGTAGGGCTAGATGACATCACTTAGGGAGGGAGTGAAAGTGAAAGTGAAGTCTCTCAGTCATGTCCAACTCTTTGTGACCCCATGGACTGTATCCTACTAGGCTCCTCCATCCATGGGATTTTCCAGGCAACAGTACTGGAGTGGGTTGCCATTGCCTTCTCCAGGGGATATTCCCGACCCAGGGATCCAACCCAGGTGATAGACAAAGGAAAAGCATTGTGGATTAGAAACACAGCAATCCAATGTTTAAGAACTAGGAAGAGTAAGAGAAGGAGGCAGTAAAGCATGATGAGAAGGAGTTCCACGTGAAGTGGGATTAAAATGAAGGATGTTTGGTATACCAGAGCCAAAGGAAGAAAGAATTTCAACACAGAAAGGTTGGTTTACTTTGTAAAATGTGGTTGAATGTCTAGTCAATGAAGATCAAGAACAGAGTACTGGATTTAGCAAACTGGTATTCACATAACCAGGAAAATATACTGCAGAGTTGATTTCAACGCAACTTTTCTCTCTTTATGCTGCCACTCTGATGGCCTGCTTCTTGCTAAGATAAGGCATTGTATTTTTTTACTTTTAGCCCATTTCTAGTGGGGTCAAGAACTTGCTGATAAGAAAACCACACCCTTACCGCCTGGGATGATAGGTTTTGTCCTTGTGGAAAGGAAGGTCTACTTTTGACAAATGTGTTTCCTGAAACCTTGCAAAGTCTGCTCTTGAACATCTCCATCAACCAGATCAATTTTCCTGCACTGGATAGCCTTTTAAAATAGATTTTGCTTTATGCTTGCTTCTCTTTCCTAATCTCATCAAAGACTCAGTTTTCCTTTTTTCTTTTTTTTAAAGTAGGTTTCAAAGAAAAAAATAGTGGCAGAGACATCTTTTGTGTATTGTGTCTCTACCCATATGAATTAATGTTAGATTACAATGAAGCT
>SJYQ01002394.1:289542-317943 GCA_006410935.1 Redunca redunca | reverse complement strand
ATTTACTTAAAAAAAAGATTGATGTTCTTTCAAATATATGGTGTTAATTTTATTTTCTTAACATAAAAATTCTATTTTATCTATAAAATATTTTTCTCGAGGGTTGGTTTCTGTTTGATTTGGTACCTTTCTTTCAAAGAAATTTTTCCCCAAATGTTTGGCGATTCAAAGCTATCTGTGAATCTTTACTTTTGAGTTGTCCCAAAAATCTACCTTTGTTATTGTATCCTATTTGGGGATTATGGGATAGATGAAGATATGCTATTTGGATGAATTTTCTAGTTGCTTTCTTTCTAGGATGTGTGTTCAGTTCAGTTCAGTTCAGTCGCTCAGTCGTGTCTGACTCTTTGTGACCCCATGAATCGCAGCACGCCAGGCCTCCCTGTCCATCACCAACTCCTGGAGTTCACTCAGACTCGCATCCATCGAGTCAGTGATGCCATCCAGCCATCTCATCCTCTGTCATCCTCTGTCGTCCCCTTCTTCTCCTGCCCCCAGTCCCTCCTAGCATCAAAGTCTTTTCCAATAAGTCAACTCTTCGCATGAGGATGTGTGTAGCCTTCTGTAATTCTTCCTTATCTCTTCAGTAACAAAGCCAGTATTTAATTATTTAGTCTAAAGGCAAACACCTCCTCTTGCAGTTACTTAGCCAAAATGAGGAATGTGGTAGTAGTCATCACTCTATACTGCTCTGATTTGTTGATAAATTAATCAGATTAATTTAATCTTAGCTTAGCATTTCACTGAACTCTTAATTTTCCATTCCATTTAAGTAGAATTCTATACTCATTTTGCTTTCTCTATCTTCCAGAATGTTAGGATGCATTTTCTCATAGGTGCTAATATCAAGTAGAAATGTTTCATGCTATGACAGATGGTAGAAATGATAACGATGATGTTGGAAATCTTTCACCGAATCCAGTGTCTAAGAGTCCAGAATACATGTGGGAATTTCAGTGTTTGTGATCTTAGGCCCCTCCTGTCTTTCTGGTCCACGCTGCTGCACTGCTCTTCTCAAGGTCCAGTGGGACAATGGAACGCCAACGGCCATGCCTACATTGCAGGCAGGAAGAGGGTAAGGGGGGGGGTAGAAAGAGACTAGCAAATTGTCTTTTCCTCTCTTAAGGAACTTAAGTCTCATAACTTCCCTATGCTTCACTGACTACATTTAGCTGTTCTTAAAAACTGAATAACCTACAGGCATGTTTTTTTCTATTCTATTGTGGTATCTCAACTTCTCATTTCAATTTAGTCATCACCTGTAGTTCATTGTAAAACAATCCCTATTCTGAAACATAGCCCTGCAGTGAGTAAACGTGCCTGGACCTTATCAATTACATAGGCTTGAGCTCATACTCTATTTCTTGAAGTGGATTTCAGGACTCAAAGAGCAATTATATACATAACTCCTAAAGATAAGAACCCTGTAAACATAGTCCACCCTGTTCCATGTGACATGCAATTAGTCCCTAATGTACTGAGGCCTAATTAAAGCATTAAAACAAAGTGAAATTCAAATGTTCAGGCCCTAGGAATGGGGACCTGCTATTACAATAAATAAGTTGGTAATTTCACAATAGTATTGGAGAATATGGTGAACAAAGAGGATAATATCTGACAACATGAAACAGTCTTTTGATATCCCACATTTACTTTGTGACTATTAAATGTGGGCTTCAGAATGGATATTTTTATAATGTAGCCTAAGGAGAAGGAAATGGCAGCCCACTCCAGTGTTCTTGCCTGGAGGATCCCAGGGACGGGGGACCCTGGTGGGCTGCTGTCTATGGGGTCGCACAGAGTTGGACACGATTGAAGTGACTTAGCAGCAGCAGCAGCAGCAAGGAATGATAAAGGAAGCAAAAGAAAATTACACATAGGGCCATATGATGTTATTCCCCATCTTACATTTTTTAATATACTACACGATGTGTCAGGTCAGAGGATTTGCTAGTAACACATTTCATTTCTAAAAGTTTTATAATGTATTTTATTATTTTTACTCTAATTTTAATTTTATATTGGAGTATAGTTGATTTACAATGCTGTATTACTTTCAGGTATAGCACACAGTGATTCAGTGATACATATACACATGTCCATTATTTTCCAGATTCTTCTCCCATAAAGGATATTAGAGAATATTGAGTAGACTTCCCTTGCTACTGTATAGCTTCTGTATACTTATTGGCTATCTATTTTATATATGGTAGCATGTGTATGTTAATCATGAACTCTTAATTTATCCCTCCCCCCTACCACTCCCCTTTAGTAACCATAAATTGTTTTCAAAATCTGTGTCTCTGTTTTATTAAAAAATTAATTTGTATCAGTTTTTTAGATTCCACATATAAGTGATATCATATTTGTCCTTCTATGACTTACTTCACTTAGTATGATCACCTCAATGTCCATCCATGTTGCTGCAAAAGGCATTATTTTGTTCTTTGTATAGTTGAATATTGTATATATGTATTACACCTTCTTTATCCATTCTTCTGTCGATGGACATTTAGGTTGCTTCTATGTCTTGGCTACTGTAAACAGTGCTCCAGTGAACATTAGGGTACATGTATCTTTTCAAATTATGGTTTTCTCTGGATATGCTCGGGAGTGGGGTTGCAAGGGCATAAGGTAGCTCTATTTTTAGTTTTTTAAAGGAACCTCCATACTGTTCTCCAGAGTGGTTGTACCAATTTATATTCCCACCAACAATGTAGGAGGGTTTCCTTTTCTCCACACCGTCTCCAGCATTTATTATTTATAGATTTTTGATGATGGCCATTCTGATGACCTCCCAGTGTGAGGTGATACCTTATTGCAGTTTTGATTTGCATTTCTCTAATAATTAGTAACGTTGAGCATCTTTTCAGGTGCTCTTTGGCCTATATGCATTCTTTGCCCTGTATGAGTTCTTTGGAGGAATGTCTGTTTAGATCTTCTGCCCATGTTTTAATTGGGTTCTTTCTTTTTTTGATATTGAGATGCATGAAATGTTTGTACATTTTGCAGATTAGTCCTTTATCTGTTGCTTCATTTGAAAATATTTTACCCCATTTTGTAGGTTGTCTTTTCATTTTGTTTATGGTTTCCTTTGCTGTCCAAAAGTTTTTGAGTTTAATTAGGTCCCATTTGTTTATTTTTGTTTTTATTTTCATGATTCTAGGAGGTTGATCCAAAAAGATCTTGCTGCTATTTATGTCAAAGGGTATTCTGCCTATGTTCTCCTCTAAGAGTTTTATAGTATCTGGTCTAATATTTAAATCTTTAATCCATTCTGAGTTTATTTTCTATAATGTTTTTTTAATACCTTATAGGGAAATACACCCATATTCTCTTATCTGTTTTATTTTTCTCACATTTAGTTGATATTTAGTTGATATATTTATTCTTCCATAAAAGTGTTAAAACTTTTCAGCTTCAAAGTAAAATTTATTAAGATGAGTTGGGTTTTGATGAATAAATATCATTGCTTTTGGGGAAAACACATGAAACAGATAAATTTAAAAATATCATTTTATTACAAAGTGAATGCTAGAAGGAAAAATATGGCTTAGATGTAAAAAAAAATAATGGGTTTCCTAAATTTAGGTCCCAGATTTAGACTTACCTAGGCAGGAGAAATATCAATAACCTCAGATATGCAAATGATACCACCTTATGGCAGAAAGTGAAGAGGAACTAAAAAGCCTCTTGATAAAAGTGAAAGTGGAGAGTGAAAAAGTTGGCTTAAAGCTCAACATTCAGAAAATGAAGATCATGGCATCTGGTCCCATCACTTCATGGCAAATAGATGGGAAAGAGTGGAAACAGTGTCAGACTTTATTTGGGGGGGCTCCAAAACAGATGGTGATTGCAGCCATGAAATTAAAAGATACTTACTCCTTGGAAGTAAAGTTATGATTAACCTAGATAGCATATTAAAAAGCAGAGATATTACTTTGCCAACAAATGTCCATCTAGTCAAGGCTATGGTTTTTCCAGTGGTCATGTATGGATGTGAGAGTTGGAATGTGAAGAATTGATGCTTTTGAACTGTGGTGTTGGAGAAGACTCTTGAGAGTCACTTGGACTGCAAGGAGGTCCAACCAGTCCATCCTAAAGGAGATCAGTCCTGGGTGTTCATTGGAAGGACTGATGCTAAAGCTGAAACTCCAGTGCTTTGGCCACCTCATGAGGAGAATTGACTCATTAGAAAAGATGATGCTGGGAGAGATTGGGGGCAGGAGGAGAAGGGGATGACAGAGGATGAGATGGCTGGATGGCATCACTGACTTGATGGATGTGGGTTTGGGTGAACTCTGGGAGTTGGTGATGGACAAGGAGGCCTGGCGTGCTGCAATTCATGGGGTTGCAAAGAGTCGGACATGACTGAGCAACTGAACTGAACTAAGGCAGTCCCAGATGGTTCTGGAATACTACAGGTGCCCCAAGGCATAGCAGAAATGTGCTATTTTGTCTATTCCAGGTAACACACCAGACAGGTCACTCTTTGGGCAGACAGATTACAAGAAAGATAAAGGGAATATGTGGAGGCTATCCATACCCATTTCTTTAGCCTAAACCCACTCAGCAGAAAATGGACTCTTTCCATGAATAAGTGAGATGATGAAATGATAGTAAGCATGTTAAACTAATGAATATTCCCCCCATACTGGAGGACAGATGAGTAGAAACTATGGTTTCTCTTTAATAGCTGGAATAAAAAATAGGCATATATTGTATTTATATGTTAATTTGATATGACTTTAAGTATTTCTATCCTGTTTTTCTATCAAATGAAATTAAATCTGTTAATTTAGTTAAGTTCTGTGACCTTAAAAATGAGCTGGAACATGTTAAACCATTTGGCCTGCCATCCATTCTGAGTGTCACTTCTTGAGAAATCTTGATTCTTTTATGATTAATAACAGTTTAGACTTTCTTAATTTCTCTTGAATCATTTATAAGTAATGTTTTCCTAAACATTTTCATTCCATCCTGATAGTAAAATCTATTGGCATCACATTGTACATAATGTTTTCCATAATTCCTTACTCTCTTCCACATCTAGATACTGTATACTTTATTCTATTTTGAATTCCCAGTGTTTAGACCCTGGAACTTGGTAGGAACTTAATAAATATGTATTGATTATATTTGCTTTCAGAACTGTATTCCAGCATCAGTTATAGGGAATGACACAAATTTGATCTATATGCTTTGGCACTGGCAGAATTCTCATAAAGCAAACATAAGATTTCATAGTGATTATTTATCCTACACTGTACACCTGCCAAGTACTATTGTTAAAGGCAAAAATAATTTTAGGAACAGGGATATTATATGAGAAAATGGAATTTAATAATAAAATATTTATGAAACCAATACAATTGTGACAATACACATAATTTATTTTGCCGTCTACTCCATATATTGGAGACAAGTATTGAAAACAGACCCTAGATGTGTTTAGGACATTTTTCTATCTTCCATTAAGAATGTAAAAATTAAAGTCACCTAATATGTTATCTCAAATACACAAGTTGTTTTGTGAATCTATAAACTATTTACTAGGTAGGAGAGTAACTTTTTTTCCTCTTGCCCTTCCCCTTTTTTCTTTTTGAATGGTTATTTTACTATCTACTCCTTATATGTAATTTGGTATTCCAGGTGGTAGAAGATCAGGTTGGGAAGGGATGTATTTAAGATATTAGAGGGATAAAAAGTAGAAGGAAATGAAAAAGCAAAATTTAGTTTTTGGCAACCCACTCCAGTACTCTTGCCTGGAAAATCCCATGGACGGAGGAGTTTGGTAGGCTGCAGTCCATGGGGTCACCAAGACTTGGACCCAACTGAGCGACTTCACTTTCATGCATTGGAGAAGGAAATGGCAACCCACTCCATTATTCTTGCCTAGAGAATCCCAGGGATGGGGGAGCCTGATGGGCTGCCATCTATGGGGTCGCACAGAGTTGGACATGACAGAAGCGACTTAGCAGCAGCAGCAGTTTTTTAAAAATTCCCAGATAACTCAAATTTAAGCACAAAGTTTCTCCCATAAACTGATCAGTAAGAAGGGCTAATTACAAAGTGCAAAAGACCTAGGAGTGCAGATGATAATCCATTATTAATTTTAACATGGCCTCGTTATTAAGTTATTGTAATTCAGCTCCAAACTCACCATTTATTTTTGCTCTCTAAGGTTGGAGCTGGGGCTCTCCAATCCATATTTCTGCATTACTTGTTGGCTCTAAGTAAAGGCTCGACTATTAGGTTAGTCGGGCCACTATAATGTTGGCAGAAGGCAATGGGCCTTGCTTCTTCCTGTCTGTCTCCTGTGAGTTACTATTTGCCTGTGATTCCCATGAATGTCACACATCAGCAGTGCTGCTTCAGTGCAGCAACATTCCCCTTGGCAGTAAGGGATGAAATTCAGGTTGACATTTCTCCAATATTCTGAAAAGCAGCCTCCATGTTCCTCGCTCCAAAAAACCTATACCAGCCAAGCAATGCTATCTCTTCAGAGTGCTGAGTTTCAGCTGCATTGCCTACCCTCTCTACTCCACATTTTAATAATGCTAATCTTTTCTCTTTGTTTCTTTCCCATAAGAGTGGTTGCTGCTTCCTGCAGTGGCTACATCACTGACTCTTTGCATTCCTCTTTTTTTTTTTTAATTCAAGAATAATTGCAACATTGTGTTAGTTTCTGCCATATATCAACATGGATCAACCACAGGTATACAAATGTCTCCTCCCTTGTAAGCCTCCCTCCAGCATTACTCTTTTACTTTTACAAAGTAACAACTTTATATGTAGTTAATAATTATTTGTCTTGAGTTCACCCTGTTTATATGATTTGTGTGATTTCTATCTCTTAACACATCCTGACTGATAAAAACACTGATCCAGCTGTCAAGAGAATTTATCTTTACCATATAATGAGATGTCACATCCTAAAGCATATGTGATTTCAAAGTCAGGTTAGGCAGAGCTCTAACTGGGCTCCATCACCTCCTTTTGACTGATTGGGGATTTGTGCCTTACAAGATTGGGGGGAAAGTTATTTTAATCTTTCTAAGTTTCAGTCTCTTCAACTGAAAATAAACCTACTCATAGGTTTGTAAGGATTAAATGATATAATGTTTGAAAATGATTTAGGATGTGCTTAATAAATGATACAGATGATGATTGTGATAAAAATGGTGATTAAACACGGTGCCAAATTTCAGTTACTTAGCAGTGAAAGTTTTGTACTTAGCTTATCTGCCTTTTTTTAGGCCTAAAATTCTGAAATCTAGATATGTCAAATGATACATCAAGGTTATAAAATCAGTGACAAATAATAAACTATTGATTAGAGCTAGAGTCTTTGAATATGCTCACCTACTAGAATTTCCAAAATAATGTATCATTTTAAGATTATCATTCCAAAGTGAAAAAGAACTAAAGAGCCTCTTGATGAAAGTGAAAGAGGAGAGTGAAAAAGTTGGCTTAAAACTCAACATTCAGAAAACTAAGATCATGGCATCTGGTCCCAACATTTTATGGCAAATAGAAGGGGAAACAGTGGAAACAGT
The DNA here is from genome assembly GCA_006410935.1 of Redunca redunca. Classification (NCBI taxonomy): domain Eukaryota; kingdom Metazoa; phylum Chordata; class Mammalia; order Artiodactyla; family Bovidae; genus Redunca; species Redunca redunca. The sequence goes on along the minus strand of SJYQ01002394.1, from coordinate 310,384 downwards.
GACAGAATTTATTTTGGGGGCTCCAGAATCACTGCAGATAGTGACTGCAGCCATGAAAATAAAAGACACTTGCTCTTTGGAAGAATAGCTATGGCCAATGTAGACAGCATGTTAAAAAGCAGAGACATTACTTTGCCAACAAAGGTTCATCTTGTCAAAGCTATGGTTTTGCCAGTAGTCATGTATGGATGTGAGAGAGCTGAGCACTGAAAAATTGATGCTTTTGAACTGTGTTGGAGAAGACTCTTGAGAGTCCCTTGGACTGCCAGGAGATCCATCCAGTCCATCCTAAAGGAGATCAGTCCTGGGTGTTCACTGGAAGGACTCATGCTGAAGCTGAAACTCCAATATTTTGGCCACCTGATGCAAAGAACTGACACATTGGAAAAGACCCTGATGCTGGGAAAGATTAAAGGAGGGAGGAGAAGGGGACGACAGAAGATGAGATGGTTGGATGGCATCACCAACTAAATGGACATGAGTTTGAGTAAGCTCTGGGAGTTGGTGATGGACAGGGAAGCCTGGTGTGCTGCCATGGGTTGCAAAGAGTCAGACATGACTCAGCAACTGAACTGAACTGCGAAGTTAAAACACCAACTGACATAATATCAAGGATTGTGATTTGTGTAGGAAAGTAACAGTCAATGATGAAATGTATATATTAAAAAAGAACATTCTGCATTAACAATAAGAGAAATTAGCCCAGAGAAAACTTACATTCATATGTAGTATGCAGATGAGTCTTTCTTCAGAGAAACAGTAGCGTATGTTATGTAAATCATGGACTTGGCATCAGCCTGCCTGGGCTCAAACTCGTATGATTTGGAAGTTATGTGAACTTTGACTATATATGTGATTTCATTGTGTCTCAGGTCCCTCATTTATAAATGAGGATATCTTTTGTGCTATAAAAAAGTGTAGCTTTAGTTTATAGGAGTTTCCAGTAATTGCTTTGACTACACACAATTTATAAAACACAAGGCTGCCACGTGAAAGGCCATTGCTACTTTCCTACCATGTCCTGGCCTCACACTGTAATAATTCTGAATTATATGGGATTGTAATTACATGTGATGTTTTCATCAATAAATTCTGTGGTGTAATTAAAACACATATTTAGGCTGAATTAGGGTGTGAGGAATTGGCTGGTCCATTAACTTGCCTGGGTGCAAATTATTTCTTATCCTTCCTATTTCTTACCCTTTTTTCTTGAGATTTTCTATGTAATGCCCTTTAGCTAAAAAGTAATCATCTCTCATAAAGAGGATATTGATCACAGATGTGCTTCCACTGTGAAGAAAACAATACGAATGAAATATTAGTGAATGGTGAGTTATAGCATAAGGAAAATACAACCAATTGATTTGGCCACCAAAAATGAATTGGAACTGAATACTCACTTCTCTCTGGGAAGGTAGTTGATCTTAGCTTAGTCACAAAAAGGAAGACAGTGATAAAAGATGGGGGAAAAAAGAGCTGAGATGAGTTTTTCCAAAGCACAGAAGTAGGTAAAGTTGATTGATAGCTTGTGTTACTTTCAGTGTAAGGCTCCATCAATATAATTAAATTAAAAGTGAAGAGCTGCTTTGGAATTTTCTCATCACTCCTCAAAATCATAAGGGAGTCTGTTAACAAAGCTGCTTTCTCACATACCAGAAAATTCAAGGAATTGAAACAAATAAGGCCAGAGTCATGAGACTGTCTTACTCTTTTGTCTTCATTATATTTCATCAACTCTCTGGTACAAAGCATGTGAGTAACAATAGAAAGGCCACATTGCATATGAGTAAGACTCTCACAGTCTTTATTTGAGTTTGGATTTAACTAAAGAAATTTATATATCAGTTAGATATTAAACTCCCTGTATTTATGCAAAAAAAAACCCATCAATTGAACCCTTACTATGTTCTAAGCTAGGTACTATGCATAGAAAATAAGACAAGAACTTCAGAATATTTATATATTTTAAAATGAAGCCAGTTGTAATTTCTTAGAATTATATGTATCTTTGCCCTTAGATATAATAAAACTATGTGTAGAAGAATAGAACATGGAAATAAATCAAAATGACAATATATGGGGGAAATGCATGGGTGCTCAATGACTGCCCACTAATGTCACTCAACGGTGGGGTGAAAACTTCAGAAAAGTACTGTGATTTTAGAATGAGTTAAAATATATAGAAATATGGATAACAGTCATCTCATTGTACACTATGGGCTAAGAACACATCCACGTTATCCATCCAATTCTATGTTTCGTACTTTAAGAAGAATCAGGTCAGCATATAATGTATATAACTGCAACATTAAACTCAGAAAAACTTAAGAAACTTGTGAATGGTAGAAATGTGCATTCTAATATTCTTGGCCTATATGGAAGAAGAATCAAGCTTTATTGGCTCTTGAGAGAAGATAAGGAACAATGGGGGGAAGTTATAGATGGTAATGAATGTTAAGCTTAGACAGAGTTTCAGGATTGAGGCAACACTTCAGCTTCTGGGACAGATGGTAGCTTGTAGATAACTTCCCTCTGCTAAAGAGAATCTCATCCAAGAACTTGCACCCTTCCTGAGTACAGTCCAGATCTAATGGATGATTGATGAGGGAGAGTAGAATTCTACCATCTTCCTCTGCTCAAGGCAGGGCAATTTAAAAGTGCCAGTTCCAGGCCTCCACTAGGGATCAACTCCTGCAACCGCAACTAAACTAAACTACCCCCTAATTCCTTCATTTCCCCAGAAGCATGGATTTAGCATCTTGCCATAATGGGAAATTCTCTAGTAAATTGGCCTGGCACATCAAAATTCATCCACACAAGTATTCTCCATGTTGTGAGTGGAGAGATCTTGGAGATCTATTCTTTCTAGGTTTGCTTATGTAAGTGATTTCTTGAGATATACTTGGACCATGCATTTGTTTCTAGTTGTAGGTCAGGAGACAGCAAAAGGGGTTTGTGTCGAACTTGGAACAATTAGTTTTTCCATGGGGCTGTTTTCCACAGACATATTGGCTGGTTCTTCCTGAGATTTTAGATCAAAGTCTTAGGTTGATGAATCTGATTGGTGGTAGCTGGACCAAATGATCATACTCTCACTGCAAAGGAGGTTGAGAAGGCAAGTATCTGTCCTTTTTATCTTCAAAAGTAGGAATCAAGCCATGAGAAGGCGTTTAAAATCTGGGCAGCAAAATAAAGTAAGCTGTTCAGATTGCAACTGACTCAGTGGTAGTCAGTGTTTGTGGTGGATCTGGTTGTTCTATGGTGTTTTATGCAAAATCACAGCAGCCAACTCTAGAAATGTGGAATGATGTCCCAGTCATATTCTCCTCCCTCAACTGTGGGATGTTGTTTATTTAATCTTATTTTTCTATTGTTGTTGCTATTGCCCCATCAGAAAATGAAAACTTGACTATGGAACACAGTTCATTAGGCAACATGGACAAATTGTATTTTCCCCTCTAATGCCTAAAGGTTAGAATTCCCAGACAATTCCATTATCAGATACCATGGTCTTTAGGAGATGAAGCCGCTGTATGTCCTAAAGGCACAAGAAAGTTGCAAGAACAAGTGGCTCATTTGACTCTAGAACATATGACTCCTAACATAGTTATATCTGATCCACATTTGAAGACTCGAGAGTTCTCTCTGAATATTTATCTGAGGGAAAGTGTTGAAACCTCATTTACACATAGGTCTACACAACATTTTGTCACCATCCCTGGAAGACAGAAAGGAGGTAGTCAAGCCCCACACAGTGGTGGCCCTGAAAAATGGTGGGAAAGGGAAATCCTTCTTGAGATCAGACCTTGAAATGGTGCTACTTTTTTTTTTTTTAAAAAAAAGATGCTTCGTCCAAATTATGGATCTATAATATTTTGTGACCAGTTATGAAATGAAGAATAAAACACTTGTTTTGCCTTTCTTCTGCTTCAAGTTATACACATGTATTTAATTTCCTCTCATTCTTTATATTTCATGTGAGGTGTGTTTTCAGTTATAAAACTTATATTATGACTCAAATAACAGCCTATTTTTGAGAGATTATTATATTCTTGGGTGAATTCATGATATTACTGAGAGTTGCTGAATGTGGAGCTAGAGGCAACCACAGAATGGTTGTTGAATTGACCCTTTGGGGAAGGATAAGAGCATTTTTTTCTTTGCACTATGTGAGAAAGTTGAATCATGCTACGTGGAAACTTTTTAAGTTCAAAGGTAGAAAGAAGGGAGTACTGGGGAGTCAAAGGAGTATATTCTAGTGGAAATCCATTATTTCTTTTGGTTTTACAGCTCTAATCTCATTGTTTGGAGCTATTCTCACTTTTTAGCATGTAGTCTGCTTTCTATCATATAAGCTAATATGCCTGACATCTGTTCTCCTAGCTTACCTTGCAGTTAAGACATAGGCAGTATAATCAAGTTTCTGACAATCAGATCCGCTCACCCAGATTCTACTTTTACAAATAGTGAGGGGATAAAATTAGTTGTTTGTAGAACTCTTTGGACAGAAGTTGATGGCAGAGGTTGCAGCTACATTCAATTTGTTGGGTCTGCAGTAGTGTCATAGATTGTCACCGGGTCCTGTGTCCATGTGATAGATTAGCAATATAGCCTGAAGTTTCTGATCACTAGTGAAGGTGGCAATCACGGCTTCACTGGACTAGTTCTGTGGGGTGAGGGTTGAGGCAATGTTTTTGCCCAAGCAGACTCCAAGCCTATTTATTGGTCCCTCCTAAAAAATTTACATATATACAGTGGACGTTTCCCAGAGTATGTTTCAATTGTTTGCTCTTTAGCGTTCTCTAATAATCCACCAAATATTTGGAACAAACATATAGGCTTAATTGGAAGGTCATTGTTAGCCTATATTATGATGAGTAAAGCAGCCTACTTGAAATATGAAAACTCTAACCCAACAATTCTTCGATAAATCCAGGAACATACACTAAAGGATAGTCTCTCCTATTCTTTCCTGGTTTATCTCTGAAACTAGTAGTTCTATGAGAAGACATGGGTCTTGCATACAAGTCAGTCCTGTTGTATGCACTGGTGAAGGAGAACAATAGTGCAGTCACCTTCTTAGGGAAGAATCTCTTCAGTCCTTTCTCTGACTAGGTGAGGTCCTTTTCCATATGCTCTCTTGGAACTACATTTCTCTTTACCTGATTGTGACCATATTTCAGTTTATTTCTAAAACTTTCTGTCTTCACCCACCAGAATGTATAATGCATGAGGGCAGAAATCTTATCTCTGGTATCTTCAGTGTCTAAAGCAAAGTTTTGCACAGAATAGGTATGAAATAAATACCTGCTGAGTAACTGAATAAACAAATCTATATTTGAATTAATGTATCTCTGCTAAAGGAAAATAAAAATATCAAGAGAAAAAGATGAGGAAATTAGTTCAAAAATAATTGAAATTATTTTTCAATGGTGAAATTAATTCAAAAATAAAGATGGTGAAATTAGTTTAAAAATAAAGATGAGAAAAAGTATAGTAGGGCATAAAAATTACTTTTAAAAGTACCAGATATTATGGAAGCTGATGCTATGGACCCTATATTCTCTATTTCAGCATCTTTCTGCCCTTGAAATAACTTCTAGTCTACCACTGAGCATGTATATATATATATATATGTGTGTGTGTGTGTGTGTGTGTGTGTGTGTGTGTGTGTATGTGTGTGTATATATATATAAATAGTTACACGAGTTGCTGCAAGAAATGAATTGTTTTCAGTTCTAATTTTTAGAATGAAAAAAGATACAATGGATTTATGCAAAAATAGATATAATTGGTTATGAAATGACATGTTACCTTATAATTACTGCATCTTGTGGCTGGCCTGAATATAAGAAATGAAATTGCAATGTGATAAAGAGAGTGATATCATTTCTTTCTTGTTCATCTTTGCCTTTGAAGATATGTATGAGCTGCTAATGAATGAGTGACTCTGGACCTGAACAATGAGAGCCACGGAATGAACAACATCCCCGAGCAAGTCATGCTATCAGGTAAGTTTTTCCATTTTCTCTTGATCACTCTACTGTGTAATTAATGGATAAAGCTCCTAAAGCATGGAGCATAAAAATGGAAATATTTTATGTGTATCCTAGCATTACATGATCTCTCCCTTTCCAGAAAAAATTAAGATAAAACAAAACACCCATGTAGACTTCTTAGCTTATTTAAAGCAATAGAATTGATGTTTTTTCAGAAAAATCACATTTTATATCATAATAGACTATGATTTGGCAAACGGCTAATGCCTTCACATTTCTCAGGTAATCATTAAAAATAGGACTGTGGCCATGCTAATTACTGTATAATGGAAGAGAAAAACTCAAGAAAAGTGATGAGAATGATAATTTCTAGTAATTTTCTTCCATCTCTTCATCCTGAATGCTTCTTAAGGATACACAGTCAAATCTAATACAAATATTTATAGAATACTTTCTATGTATTGGGTTGGCCAAAAGTTTAGTTTTGGTTTTTCTGTAAGCTATATGTGATATTTTCAAGCTCTGAAAATTTTATCTGCCACCTGACCCACTGTGTGATCCTAATATTGTTGGTAAGTGCACAAGGCTGAACTTGCATGAGACTTTTGAAGTTGGGAGAACTCTTTCTCATGTTTCCTCATTCAGTGCCATATTTGAAACATCAAACTTCCAAATAACTATAGAGATAATTGGGGGAAAATTCACTAATATTTAAGATCATCAGTAGACAAATGTATTTAATTTTTTTAAAATTTAGAGAAAATAATATTTGTATTTCTCAGAACAAAGTCTTTAAATTACTACTATAGTTTTTCTTGGACTTAGATAAGCAAAAGACCCTGTGCTTTTTACTTGAATAGGCCAACTCTACAAGGGAGACTTGAGACAGTACTTTCTTTTCTTAGAGGCAGTGTTTATAGTATTATTTCTGGAGATGAAATCATATGTGTTAATTTCTATTTGAAGATATTCTTGAATTGCAAGTACAAAGAAGTAGAAGCTTCATTTCTTATTTCTCAAGGATAGGATGTTGAAATTTTCTCATTTAATTTCTGAAATTGAGTACATTTTGGATCAGTATGTATATTTAATGTGGCCTAAGTTGTTTCTCTCCCAAACTATTATTAGATCAATAATGTATTTTATATTTGAGCATGTTTTAGAATCAAGGAAATGTGGTATATAGATTGCAGCCAAAAATGTACTTCATATAATTGGATGCTTAACCTGAAATGTACTTTCACTCATATAACCACTTTTAGTTATGGGTTAAAAATCAATACTTAATAGGGAAGGCTTATAGGGGAGTCAGAAAATCCCTGGGAATTTCACTTTCTATTCAGCTGTGGCTGAACCTGATAGGGGTCAGGCTAGCACGTTAATGTTTGAACCTTTTGTCCAAAACTGGACTGCACCCTCTTCCATGCTCTGTCTACATTAAATCATGGCTTTATTCTAATCTTCTTATGAACTGGTTCTTTTTCATGTTGCCTAAACTTATGACTTTGGAATATTAATCTTGAACTGATATCTCTGATTTCAGAATTACTGATATTTGTGATCTCCCTAATATCTAGACATCAATTATTCAAAGCATTATCATTTGCATATCTGTAAACTTTTACAATCTGCAGTTGTACTGAATAGGCATGACTCCTGTCCAGCTTCAATTTCTTACAATGTACTCTTCGTCTTGTTCTCTTAAGGTAAGCCCCAGTCCTTTTTGGGTTTACTGTGATGTAAGCATATACTTCGGAGAAGGCAATGGCAACCCACTCCAGTACTCTTGCCCGGAAAATCCTATAGACAGAGGAGCCTGGTAGGCTGCAGTCCATGGGGTCGTGAAGAGTCGGACAGGACTGAGCGACTTCACTTTCACTTTTCACTTTTATGCATTGGAGAAGGAAATGGAAACCCACTCCAGTGCTCTTGCCTGGAGAATCCCAGGGATGGCGGAGCCTGGTGGGCTGCCGTCTCTGGGGTCGTACAGAGTTGGACACGACTGAAGCCACTTAGCAGCAACAGTAGCAGCAAGCATATACTTAAATTAGAGTTTAATAACGAATATCAAAAGACCACTATTTTATTCCTCTACTAGGATCCTTTGGGATCCAAAGGCTGGCAGCCAAATATATACCTCCCTTTACTTTCCCCTCAAGCAGAAAGTTGGGGAAATCTCCCTTTGGAAACATTACCAATCCTTTAAAAAAAGAATTAATGAGAGTAATGTTGGGGGTTTCTTAATGAGGTCCTGTTAGAGCAAAGATAACAGGCATGAAAGGAGCCTATTCAAGCTGAAAAATTAGTGAATATCCAGTGATTGCTGAATAGAGGAAACCATTTACAATAAAAATCAGAAACACAAAGAGAAAAAGATTAACTAAAATTTGAGAGACTTTGGAGGAAGAAAAAAACTTAAATATATCATCAGTAACAGAGTCAGAAAGATAAAGGATATTGACTCCATAACATTGTAACAAGATGGTAAGAAAAAAGGACCATCCTAGAAATATAAAAGAGGCTCTTGGAAATTAAATACAGAGCAGAAAATAAAAGCTCAATATAGGGTTTAGAGAGAAAAGGAAAGATATATCTTAAGATAAAAAAATAATTAGCAACAAAAAACAGAAAAGAAAATTAGAAGACTTATACCATAGGCTTAACTTCTAAATAAGAATTCTAGAAAGAGTTGCATACAAAAATAATACAAATATGATTACATTATTTATTGAAATTTCTCGAGAAAGAATAATTTCTAAATTTATAGGGCTAATTTCAATATCCTATAAAAATAATTAATATATAGCTACAACAAATTTATTCATGAAATTTTAAAACACTGAGGAAAGAAATGCCTAAATTTCTGAAAAGGGAAAATAAAAAGAAAAAGAAAAAGCATAGAATCAATTTCTCAACAGCAGAACTGGAACCCAGAGGTCAATAAAAATATTTTCTATTTTTTTTCAGTTCCTCAGTCCCAGATTACATCTTTTTTTCCCCTTAAAGAGAATCTAATTTCTACTTAAAATGCGTAGCCTGGTCACTTTTTTAAAAGTCAAACATGAGATAGAATGAGATTGTTTCCAGCCATGGAAGATCTCAACAAATTTTATAATTTAATCTCAACTTCTAATACACCTTTCCTAGGAAGCAAATGAGAAACATTCCACATCAAAAGTTGGAATAACCCAGAGGGGCAGACTCAAGAAACTAACAAACAAAAATCCAATACTATTATTAGAAAGAGATGAGGTGACATTTACATAACCCAAGGTGAAATGTGAGGAACCTACCCCAGAAAAGCCTATTCAGATTGGAGTAAGGCAGAAAGCAACATTTCATTAAAAAAAAAAAACACACACACACACACACACAGTTGATTGAAGAGAATGAGTTTCATGATCTTGAGAGTTTTATAATACTGCGTGGACATGGTTCAAAATTGTTACTAAGTACATGGAGAAGAAAAGAGAAGTATAAAAGGAAAGTGTTATGTCTAGAAAACCCAACATATGGAGGAAAAGAAAGCAATCATAAAATAGTGCATTCCTATGTGGTGTGGATGTGACTAGCATTGATGTCAACATATTACTATAAATATTATGACAGATTAATTAACTGGAAATTAACTTCTAGTTTGATCAGTGCTACACAACTGTGATAAAAGGACTGATGCTTATCTGTGTTTGGTTATCATAAGAACAAAAACTGAAGAGTAAGCACTTCAAAAAGTTGTCATTTCTAAAAAAAAGTTGTCATCCTGTGAGATCACATCTGTAATCAGTGGATTTGTCTCACTGAATGGGGTGCAGACGAATCCAAGTGCTACTAACTAAGCCCGTGCTCCACACTACTGAGGCTGTGCTCCACAAGACAGGCCACTGCAGGGAGAAGCTCACACCCCACAACAGACAGGAGCCTCCACTCACTGCCGCTAACGCCCACACACGGCAGTGAGACGCAGCACAGCCAAAATAAATAATGAATCCCAGTAAAAAGGAAATGATACATCTTTTATTCCAGTACAAATATATCCAACGGTAATGATAGAAGTTATTTCAAGGATTCAAGGCATGAAGAAGAAATTCTCATTCATGCATGGCAAAAGAAAATTCACTGGACATTTTTTTCTTTTGGCCAAAAAGTGACACCTCTTTTCTTTCAATAATATATTAAAAAATGATGAGGGAAGTTGCTTCAAAGAAATGAAGACCAAAAGAGGTCAAACTAGTATACTTAGAACTATTATCCTGCATACATTTTTTTTATCCCTCATATATTAAATTTATGTTGCAGCTATAATCAGTGATGAAGTGATTTAAAAAAAAAAAAAACAACCCAGAGTGTGTTACTTCCCAGATGAATTAGCTACTGAAGCAATTAAACCATCAAAACTTAAGTGGCATTTACATACACAGCATAAAGAAATACATTTAAACCCACAAGAAACCTTTGAAAGAAAGAATATGAAATAAAAAGCTGACAGTAGCAGATGTTCAGAATTTCACACATAAACATTACTGTTTGGCAGGCTTTTTATAATTCAGTTTCCTAAGAATAAAAACACCACATACAATTACTGAGAAGTTAGTGAACAATTGTATCAAAGCACTTATCTGGAAATTTTCTATGGCAAAGGAGATGACTCAAGTACCTCTTTGCAATGAAACTATAACTTTACATATTAAAAAAAATTGGCTGATGATATAAAATATCAACCTACAGAAAGAAATCTATCAAAGTACTTTATTATTACTTGATGAATTCATAGCATAACATGGTAATTCTTTAGAATTTATGCAATTTAAACATTACAGTAACATAATTGAATAACCTTTTTCAGATCATTTGCTGACAAACATAATGAGCCCTGAATTGTGTAAAACAATGACAGATAACATTTTGAACAAATGTGGTTTGCAATTTCAGCTGTTTGTAGCAGTCTATTCCATGAGGTAGTCTTCAGAATAAGAAGCTTGTACCAGGAAATGAATTGATGAACTACTTTTTTCACGAAGAAAGTATTGCCAAAAAAAAAGTCAGCTGTCAACTATACTTTTGGTTTAGATGGGAATTATATAAAAGCTATGGTATATTTTAAAATATTATTTGATTATATGGTTCAGTTCAGTTCAGTCATGCAGTTGTTTCCGACTCTTTACGACCACCTAAATCACAGCACACCAGGCCTCCCTGTCTATCTCCAACTCCCAGAGTTCATGCAAACTAATGTCCATCAGGTCAGTGATGCCATCCAGCCATCTCATCCTCTGTCGTCCCCTTCTCCTACTGCCCCCAATCCCTCCCAGAAATAGGGTCTTTTCCAATTAGTCACCTCTTCACATGAGGTGGCCAAAGTATTGGAGTTTCAGCCTTAGCATCAGTCCTTCCAATTAACACCCAGGACTGATATCCTTTAGAATGGACTGGTTGGATCTCCTCACAGTCCAAGGGACTCTCAAGAGTCTTCTCCAACACCATAGTTCAAAAACATCAGTTCTTCGGTGCTCAGCTTTCTTCACAGTCCAACTCTCACATCCATACATGACAACTGGAAAAAGCATAGCCTTGACTAGATGGACCTTTGTTGGCAAAGTAATATCTCTGTTTTCAATATGCTCTCTCAGTTCAGTTCAGTTCAGCCACTCAGTCGTGTCCAACTCTTTGCGACCCCATGAATCGCAGCACGCCATGCCTCCCTGTCCATCACCAACTGGCGGAGTTCACTCAGACTCACGTCCATAGAGTCAGTGATGCCATCCAGACATCTCATCCTCTGTCGTCCCCTTCTCCTCCTGCCCCCAATCCCTCCCAGCATCAGAGTCTTTTCCGATGAGTCAACTTTTCACATGAGGTGGCCAAAGCACTGGAGTTTCAGCTTTAGCATCAGTCCTTCCAAAGAAATCCCAGGGCTGATCTCCTTCAGAATGGACTGGTTGGATCTCCTTGCAGTCCAAGGGACTCTCAAGAGTCTTCTCCAACACCACAGTTCAAAAGCATCAATTCTTCAGCACTCTGCCTTCCTCATAGTCCAAATCTCACATCCATACATGATCAATGGAAAAACCATAGCCTTGACTAGACAGACCTTAGTCGGCAAAGTAACGTCTCTGCTTTTCAATATGCTATCTAGGTTGGTCATAACTTTTCTTCCAAGGAGTAAGCGTGTTTTAATTTCATGGCTGCAATCACCATTTGCAGTGATTTTGGAGCCCAGAAAAATAAAGTCTGACACTGTTTCCCCATCTATTTCCCATGAAGTGATGGGACCGGATGCCATGATCTTCGTTTTCTGAATGTTGAGCTTTAAGCCAACTTTTTCACTCTCCTCTTTCACTTTCATCAAGAGGCTTTTTAGTTCCTCCTCACTTTCTGCCATAAGGGTAGTGTCATCTGCATATCTAAGGTTATTGATATTTCTCCCAACAATCTTGATTCCAGCTTATGCTTCTTCCAGCCCAGCGATTCTCATGATGTACTCTGCATAGAAGTTAAACAAGCAGGGTGACAATATATAGCCTTGATGTACTCCTTTTCCTATTTGGAACCAGTCTGTTGTTCCCTTTTCAGTTCTAACTGTTGCTTCCTGACCTGCATATAGGTTTCTCAAGAGGCAGGTCAGGTGGTCTGGTATTCCCATCTCTTTCAAAATTTTCCACAGTTTATTGTGATCCACACAGTCAAAGGCTTTGGCATAGTCAATAAAGCAGAAATAGATGTTTTTCTGGAACTCTCTTGCTTTTTCCATGATCCAGAGGATGTTGGCAATTTGATCTCTGGTTCCTCTGCCTTTTCTAAAACCAGCTTAAACATCTGGGAGTTCATGGTTCACATATTGCTGAAGCCTGGCTTGGAGAATTTTGAGCATTACTTTACTAGCATGTGAGATGAGTGCAATTGTGTGGTAGTTTGAGCATTCTTTGGCATTGCCTTTCTTTGGAATTGGAATGAAAATTGACCTTTTCCAGGCCTGTGGCCACTGCTGAGTTTTCCAAATTTGCTGGCATACTGAGTGCAGCACTGTCACAGCATCATCTTTCAGGATTTGAAATAGCTCCACTGGAATTCCATCACCTCCACTAGCTTTGTTCAGGGGCGGCGGCCGAGAGGAGATACCACACACCTGAGGTCAGGGTGATGATATGGTAGTATGTTGTTAAATCATGTTCAACTCTCTGTGACCCCATAGACTTTGGCCCACGAGGTTCTTCATTCCCTGGGATTCTCCAGGCAAGAATTCTGGAGTGGGTTGCCATTTCCTTCTCCGTGGTAGTATGTTGCTGCTGCTGCTGCTGCTAAGTTGCTTCAGTCGTGTTCGACTCTGTACAACCCCATAGAAGGCAGCCCACCAGGCTCCCTGGGCCCTGAGATTCTCCAGGCAAGAATACTAGAGTGGGTTGCCATTTCCTTCTCCAATGCATGAAAGTGAAAAGTGAAAGTGAAGTCACTCAGTCGACTCTTTGAGACCCCATGGACTGCAGCCTACCAGGCTCCTCCGCTCATGGGATTTTGAGTACTGGAGTGGGTTGCCATTGTATGGAGTACTGGAGTGGGTTGCCGTGGTAGTATGTTAGATGATCATAAACAACTGATATTACATGTAGAAATAAGTTGGTTAATTGAGGAAAGTGTTATATTGTGACTGTTTAAAATTTGGAACAAACTCTAAGTGATTTTCATGACTATGCAGTTTTATCACAACTTTATAAGGAAGTAAATCAGATGGCCAGACTTGCTTATCAGCCTATGTATCTTGTATTTTAAATTATTTCTTACTTTCCTGAAATGTAGAAAACATGTTTACAAAAACAGAAAAATCAAGAACACAAACAACAGTTAATATAAATGAGCATCTATAGATTGTTGCGCACATTTCATAATTTAACAATTAAAAATTAAGTGAAAGGACATTTGCAAATAGGTTGTCAATGAGTATTTTAACCATTTGATATTTCATTTTGATTTTATTTTCCATCAAAAGGAAACCCATACACAGGAAATTCATGGATCCAGATATCATATCTTTTATTTAAAGATTATTGTTTTTTTATTTGAAGTAAAATTAACTTACAATATTATGTTTCAGATGTAAAATATAATGATTTAATGTTTTTACACATCACAAAGTGATTACCATGATAAGTCAGGTTAACAAAAGTCAATGTACAAATACAGTGTATCAAAACAGTGTATTTCGATATTACTAACTATATTCCTTATGTTGTACATGGAATACCGTGACATTTATCTTAGAGCCTGAAGTCCGTACCTCTTAAGCCCCTTCACCTATTTTAGCCGTATCTCTACCTCCAGCCCCTTTGCTCACCACCAGTTGTTAGGTCTCCCAGAGGTAAGCACTGGTGTTCAAAGCCAGATCTAATGGAGGCTTGTCCTCCTAGTGCCTTTCCCCGGGGCTGGGGCACCCAGCGTGGGGTCTGAACTCCTCACATTGTAGGCTGGATCTCTGCACTTATGACGTATCTCTGGTTTATGGGTACATGTGCCAATGGTATGGGTTCTAATTAGACCTTGAGTCTGCTCCTCCTCCCCATCCTTATGAGTTTTTTCCTTCACATCCCTAGTTAGAAGACCTGTTTTGTGAGTCTTCAGGTCATTGTCAGAGAGTGTTGTGCTATATGCAGTGGTGGTAGTGGTGTGTCTGTGAGAGGAGGTAAGCTCAGGATCTGCCTGCTCTACACTCCTGATCCTACCCTTCCATTCAAAGATAATTTAAATTGAACTATGAGATAAATTTTATAAGATAAATTGATAAACTGGCTACTAATGAGAACTAAAGATACATTCTAAAAATATCACTTGTATCATTTTGGATAAAAGTTAAACATGAATATTCAGAGCTGGAACGCCTTCACCATTTCTATTAACCTAATTCTGTGAGACTGATTACTGAAGCATCATTGAAACTAAACATAGATACACTGAAATATATTAGCCTACACGAATAATGTTGTCATCAATCCAACCTAATAAATTAGCATGTAGAAATCCAGAAATCCATGTGCTCCTTTGCCACACCAAAAACTTAAAATATTGATATACACATTCTTCATGCAAAATATTTATAGATATTTAATATGCAGAATTGCTTTTAACTCAAAATTTTGTGTTTACTTAAAACAGAGAAATAAAAATTATAAATGTAATTGCAACTTTATTAATCACCTATACATATACTTCTGATAAACAATATGTGCACTATTTTCTTTTCCCCTATGTTTTACTTATCCTGACTACATCTTTTAAACTGTAATTTTATAAGTACTGAATCTGACAAAATGGAACATACATTATTTATATTTTTATTTCATGTTTTTGGTAATTTTCATTATATTTTTATAAAATTTTGGTGCCTGATGAATTGAAAGTAAAAATAGCTGGGCACTTCACCATCAATAATTTGAAAAGCACTGTGCTACATTAATAAACCTTTGTGAGCTTCCATTTTCCCATTTATATAGAGAATATAGCAATGCCTGTTTTTCAAGATGATAATTATGACAGCAGGAGGGAGATTCAGAGTAAACTAAAAAATTTTTAGGCTTTTCACAGTCTAATTCCTCTAATGCAGACACCCTTTTCCATAACCCATCTTTATAGCTAATCAAATAGATTCTACTACTGATAGCTTACTGCCAGATTCATGATCTCCAAAGAAAATTTAGCTTCAGGACCAGGGACCAGGCTTGATCACTCAAGAGCTTCTGTGTAGCACAGTTTTATTAAAGTGAAAAAGGGACAGAGAAAGCTTCTGACATAGACATCAGAAAGGGGACAGAGAGTACCCCCCTCCCTAGTGTTAGCAAGGGAGTTATATACTTTTTTAATTAGTTATTACAGTATACCAAAAGAATGTCTCAAGGTTGTAAAGATCTTACAGATCTTTTGTATACCACTCCCATAATTTACATTTTAAGATAACAGGATTAGCCAGAACGTTTTCAGGAAGGAGAAACTGTCCTCAAGCAGGATATATTGGTGTTATATAATCCTTAGTTCAGTTCAGTTCAGTTGCTCAGTCGTGTCCAACTCTTTGTGACCCCATGAATTGCAGCACGCCAGGCCTCCCTGTCCATCACCAACTCCCAGAGTTTACCCAAACTCATGTCTATTGTGTCGGTGATGCCATCCAGCTATCTCATCCTCTGCCATCCCCTTCACCTCCTGCCCCCAACCCCTCCCAGAATCAGGGTCTTTTCCAATGAGTCAACTCTTCCCATGAGGTGGCCAAAGTATTGGAGTTTCAGCTTTAGCATCAGTCCTTCCAAGGAACACCCAGGGCTGATCTCCTTCAGAATGGACTGGTTGGATCTCCTTGCAGTCCAAGGGACTCTCAAGAGTCTTCTCCAACACCACAGTTCAAAAACATCAGTTCTTGGGTGCTCAGCTTTCTTCACAGTCCAACTCTCACATCCATACATGACCACTGGAAAAACCATAGCCTTGACTAGATGGACCTTTGTTGGCAAAGTAATGTCTCTGCTTTTCAATATGCTACCTAGGTTGGTCATAACTTTCCTTCCAAGGAAAGTTCATGGAAATTTCAAGGAAATTTCATGGCTGCAGTCACCATCTGCAGTGATTTTGGAGCCCCCCCAAATAAAGTCTGACACTGTTTCCACTGTTTCCCCATCTATTTCCCATGAAGTGATGGGACCAGCTGCCATGATCTTCGTCTTCTGAATGTTGAGCTTTAAGCCAACATTTCCACTCTCCTCTTTCACTTTCATCGAGACTCTGTAGTTCTTCTTTACTTTCTGCCATAAGCGTGGTGTCATCTGCATATCTGCATATCTGAAGTTATTGATATTTCTCCCGGCAATCTTGATTCCAGCTTGTGCTTCATCCAGCCCAACATTTCACATGATGTACTCTGCATATAAGTTAAATAAGCTGAGTGACAATATTCAGCCTTATTGTACTCCTTTCACTATTTGGAACCCAGACTGTTGTTCCATGTCCAGTTCTAATTGTTGCTTCTTGACCTCCATACAGATTTCACAGGAAGCAGGTCAGGTGGTCTGGTATTCCCTTCTCTTTCAGAATTTTCCACAGTTTGTTGTGATCCAGTCAGAGGCTTTGGCTTAGGCAGTAAAGCAGAAGTAGATTTTTTCTGGGACTGTCTTGCGTATTTGATGATCCAATGGATGTTGGCAATTTGATCTCTGGTTCTTCTGTCTTTTCTAAATCCACCTTGAACATCTGGAAGTTCACAGTTCACGTCCTGTTGAAGTATGTGATAAATAATTACTGTTGAAGACAATTCATACGGGATAAATACATACTGTAAAATTATAGGGATCAATACAAATTAAAAATAGAAAGCTTAATTTTCCCTGTTGAAAATAAGAGGATACTCCTCTTTCCCTATTCTTTTTTTTTTAATATTTAGAAAACATCTATTGTAGTATAGTTGCTTTACAATGTTGTGTTAGTTTCTTCTGTACAGCAGAATGAATCAGCCATACATATACATATATCCCCTCGTTCTTGGACTTCCTTCCCATTCAGGTCACCACCGTGTGTTAAGTGGAACTTCTCATGCTATACAGTATGTTCTCATTAGTTACCTAATTTATAAATAGTATCAATAGTGCTTAAAGCATTTCTTAAGGCCTAGTAGCTCTATGTCCCCAAGAGGTGTCCCAAAGGAACTAATCTAGAACCACACAATCAAAACACAGATACAAATGCAAACAAAAGACTCATTTTTCTTCCTACAATCTATTTCTGAAATTATTGCTGTAATGCTGTTTTGTCATTTAACTTTTCTAACCATTCCTGAGCCTCTATGCCTCTGATCCTTTACCTTATTTTCAAGTACATGCTCTTCATCTGACACCTGATTCTGCTCCTACAGTGCTGGCTTTTGTTTCTCTCGTTGAATAGCAGTGTTCCTTGTTCTTTCGATTACATCTGTTTTCTTCTGTCACGCTACCTACTGGCTGAGCAGAGATCTATTTTTAGCCCTAGAATGGGAGAACTCTTGAAAAATTTCCAAACAAGAATCAGAAGAGTATATTTAATAATTATTATAATTGTTTATTAAGAAATAAGGAAATCTAGACATAAATCTAAAATCTCCCAGTTCTTCAGCTGCAAAACCATAGCTAGAAAGCAGGCTTTCACAAGTACCATCAATTCTTTATTTGTTTTCCAGTTTTAGCTGGAAGGCATAATATGGTTTGCAGAAGCAAATATTTAGATTATATATATATATATACCCTTCTAAATAGATCTTGGATCAACTATTCCCTAATGTGTAGGCTTATTTATTTTATTTTTAAAATCATGAATTCTTAATAACAAAGCTGAAGAAAATAAAATCATCTCTATACATAACAGAAAATCAAAACAACAAAATAAATATTAAATGAAAATGCCTTGAGGTCACAAAGAGTCAGACACAACAACTGAATAACAACATTGTTTTCAGGAATAACTTCTATATTTGATACTTTAAATATTTTAATGATAAGAAAATGTATCATACTCATACCAAAGTGTCTAGAAAAATACATCCGATTTAAACTTAAATGAGTGATTTAAACTGTTCTAAATTTATAAACAGCACTGAAACATTTAAGAAAACATAATCAGCTTATTTATAACTTCAGTGAATATTATTTACTTTAGTGCTTTGGAAATTTAGTTTGGTAGTCAAGTAATTTAAAAGAAATCAATATATTAAATTTATAAATAATTTTATAATGTTAATTGGGTTTTGTTAAGTTTCATAATGAGACCAAACATTAATCCAACTTTATGTACATCAGGCTGCACACACTGAGCTCATTCACAGCAGCTGTGGTACCATCTCATCTGGAACCAAGACACATTTGTTTGCTTACTCAATATTTTACATAAGAAATCTAGTCAAATTTAAAAACCATTGATTTTTATTTTTAAGAATAGATGGAGAGGTCATATTGTCTACTGTGCTATCATATTTTTCTAATTCTTCTGGCTTTGGTTTTCCTGGTCTTTTGGTTTTTATGGTTTTACACTCTGACCTTTTCTACACATCACGCTGCCAGAACACCTTCTTGCCATATACATGAATGCTAAAACTAGCTTTGTGGTTTAAAATGATTAATTACTGACACCTAATGGTGAATGTTTTTGCACTAGCATTACTTGTATTAGCTCAATACATGGATCACTAATATGTTAGTAATTTGATAACTCAGAATATTGCATTCTATTTTGGGAGCAGAGGGGCAGACATCTGAATTAATTGTACTTTTACTTCAGGACAAATTATCATCCCTGTCCCATGCATGGTTCATTTTTATTTCACTTGTTAGTTTGGTTTTCTCCTTTATTAATTCTGTGTCATTCCCATATTCTAATCTTTCCCCAATTCTAGCTATAAACAACTATTATATATTCTAATGTGTCTTGCACTATTTGTACACTCTACAGAAAAATGTATATTGCTGTTATGAATACATATATATATGTAAACACATATTACAATTTCTTATTATTATATCTCACTGTATATAGGAAGGTACTATAATACATATGTGTATGTTTGTGTGTGTGTGTGTGTACATTTTTCATTCATTGTCTTACATTACGTTGTTGTTGGTACAGTCGCTCAGACATGTCTGACTCTTTGTGACCCCATGGACTGCAGCACAACAGGCTTCCCTGTCCTTCACTAGCTCCTGGAGTTTGCTCAAATAATCTCCACTGAGTCGATGATGCTATCTAACCATTTGATCATCGACAGCTCCCTTCTCTCTTTTTTTTTTAAATTTTTATTTTAACTTTACTTTACAATACTGTATTGGTTTTGCCAAACATTGACATGAATTCACAACGAGTGTACATGGGTTCCCAAACATGAATCCCCTCCCACCTCCCACCCTATAACATCTCTCTGGGCCCTCCCCATGCACCAGCCCCAAGCATCCTGCATCCTGCATCAGACATAGACTGGCGATTCATTTCTCACATGATAGTATACATGTTCCAATGCCATTCTCCCATCTCATCCCACCCTCTCCCTCTCCCCCAGAGTCCAAAAGCTCACTCTAGATCTGAGTCTCTTTTGTTGTCTCGCATACAGGGTCATCATCCCCATCTTTCTAAATTCCATATATATGCGTTAGTATACTGTATTGGTGTTTTTCTTTCTGGCTTACTTCACTCTGTATAATCGGCTCTAGTTCTATCCATCTCCTTAGAACTGATCCAAATGTATTATTTTTAATGGCTGAGTAATACTCTATTGTGTATATGTACCACAGCTTTCTTATCCATTCATCTGCTGATGGACATCTAGGTTGTTTCCATGTTCTGGCTACTATAAACAGTGCTGCAATGAACATTGGGGTACATGTGTCTCTTTCACTTCTGGTTTCCTCGGTGTGTATGCCCAGCAGTGGGATTGCTGGGTCATAAGGCAGTTCTATTTGCAATTTTTTAAGGAATCTCCACACTATTTTCCATAGTGGCTATACTAGTTTGCATTCCCACCAACAATGTAAAAGGGTTCCCTTTTCTCCACACCCTCTCCAGCATTTATTGCTTGCAGACTTTTGGATTGCAGCCATTCTGATTGGTGTGAAGTGGTACCTCATTGTGGTTTTGATTTGCATTTCTCTGATAATGAGTGATGTTGAACAACTTTTCATGTGTTTGTTAGCCATCCGTATGTCTTCTTTGGAGAAATGTCTATTTAGGTCTTTGGCCCATTTTTTGATTGGGTCATTTATTTTTCTGGAATTGAGCTGCAGGAGTTGCTTGTATATTTTTGAGATTAGTTGTTTGTCAGTTGCTTCATTTGCTATTATTTTCTCCCATTCAGAAGGCTG
>SJYQ01002394.1:249736-279813 GCA_006410935.1 Redunca redunca | reverse complement strand
CAACCATATATATTACAAATGTGAAATAAAATTATTTCAAATGCAAGTAATAAAATATCAGCTTATAAAGGCATAAATAAGAAAGGGCAATTATTGGAAAGATACTGAATCAGTTTCCAGAGGTGGAAAAAATAATAAGCTTAGAAACAAAGACCTTTCTGGGGAATCACAGGACCAAAAACCAGACACTTATGATTGTTAGAACTGTTCTCTCTATGAAAAGCCCTGTCTGTAATTGTTATACATGTTTATATGGTTATTATTATTCAGATTTCTTTATTTGCTATATCTTCCTTCTCTTCTGATTGGTTTACAGTGTCTCTCTGATAATAGATAGAAAACTCAATGATTTGTAACTACAGCTGACCATCTAGTCTAGAACTTGCCTTGTATAATCTTTAGTTTTGATCCTCCTATTATAAATTTCATTATGTTAATGCTTCAAAATGTAGATTAAGAATTGTATAATCTTAGTTTTAATTACTCTAAACCTATAAACTGATTAATTGGTTGCCAGATTTAAAAAAAAAATTGATCAAGGTATTATAACTTGAAAGCATTTATATTGGTACCCAGGTACAGAATTAGAATGAGGCCAAGCATTTCTCTCCCTGAAGTCATCATAGCAACCCTTGTAAAACCTCAGACCTGCTCTCTTTGTTGCCTTAGTACCTCTTTTTAAACATTTTCACAAAAGGATATTTATTAGCAAAACTCTATTTGGTTCATGATTATGTTCATTCAGTTCTACTGAATATTACCTATTCATTATTACACTTGCTAAATTAAAACATTTTTTCAGTTCATATTTAATTTATCATATTTTATTTTCACAAATGAATTCTAGGCTTCTTATGGTGACAAATATGAGGAGTACTGGTAATACAGGGGACTGTGTGTTTTGTTTACCCTGACAAAGTTTCCAGAAAGTGAGAAAATGTCATACATTGAATTATGATAAACTAGGTAACATGTTTATTTTGTATTTTTTTGCCTTCCCTTCATTTAGGGGAAAATTCTGAAATCTCATATCATTATACTAACAGGATAAAAATAAAATAATTTTAAGAATTTCCTTTAGGTTAAAGGGAAAAATGGGGACCCAAGTTTGTGGAGGGGTTATACAGTGTGGGGTGGTGAACATGGAAATCAATGTAAGAGAAATTCAAAGATAAGGGAGCAACTACAGGGATGTGAAACCATATGTAAAGCTGCTTATCACTCTCCAGTCTCTTTGATGAACACCTTGTTTGGTCTAGACCATTTTTTATTTTTTATCTTTCCTCGCTGGTTGATGTGGCTACATTGATAGGCATTTGTGATTCTTAGATATTTCATAATACTGGTTTGCTATATTGACTCAAGGGCTTCTCCGGTGGCTCAGTGGCAAAGTATCCACCTGCAGTGCAGGCGGCCCAGGAGACGTGGGTTCAGTCCCTGGGTTGCGTCAATCACCTGCAGAAGGGAATGGCAACCCAATCCAGTATTCTTGCCTGGAGAATTCCTTGGACAACGGAGCCTGTCAGGCTACAGTCCATACGGTCACAAAGAATCAGATATGACAGAAGCAACTTAGCACACACACATATTGATTTATGATCATTTTCTATCTTTCTCCATCATATTTAACTTTGGTTAGCCATAGGTCTGTCAGGTCTTATAATTGGACAACTCTTTGACTTTTGAAGACATTTAATACACTATCAAAATTCTCTGTGAATTATTAGGTTGTTTATCTGGGAAGTGAGGACTGTGTAAGAAGATAGACTTGTTAGCAGATATTTAGTCCTGTCCAAAACATCCTTAAGATATTTGCTCCAAACCAAAATGTCCTTGAAATCTGATTCTGTCAAAAAATTTCCATAAGACATTTAGTCCATACCAAATGGTTTTGGACAGAACCAAATATCTCCAATACTTTGGCCACCTGATGTGAAGAGCTGACTCATTTGAAAAGACCCTGATGCTGGGAGAGATTAAGGGCAGGAGGAGAAGGGGACCACAGAGGATGAGATGGTTGGATGGCATCACCAACTCAATGGACATGGGTTTGGGTAGACTCCGGGAGTTGGTGATGGACAGGGAGGCCTGGCATGCTGCAATCCATGGGGTCACAGAGTCGGACATGACTGAGCAACTGAACTTCTTTGATGAAAAGAAGAGTTTGGGCTTTTGAATTATATGTAGATATATGTTATATGTATATATAATATTTGAGGGAGACTTTAGAGATCTGCTAACCTTTAGAGGGTCAACTAAATAGATCCCTGTTTTAGGGATGTTCATGCATCCTGCATGTATATTCCTATGTACAAATGACAAGTTTGAGGCCCAGAGTGGCTCAATATGTTTGTCAAAGATGATACAGTGAAGTAAAAAGAAAGCCAGGATTATCCAACATTAACTTCCAGAAATCTCAGTTTTTCCATCCAGGATTCTTCATTTCTCTCTCTGTCTCATTGTTAGTATTACAAGCATGGTCAGACCTGACATACGGGAATTCAGTGTCTAGAGGCAGCAAGAAACTTGAGCACAGCTGAGTAGAACATGATAGGAATTTTGAGATAGATTTTCTTCTCTGAAATTACCCAAGAATTTTATTAAGTATTAATAAACTCTCAGTAGGATTCTTCCCAAAGACACACTATTAAAAGAGGAAGGAGCAGTGCTGTTCAAATAACCTTTGCTCATTGCATGGTGAGTCAGTGACTTATCCCAAATTTAATTTTTACATTCTTGTCGGGTATTTAAAAATGAGAGGAGACATTTGAAGATTATTGGAATAAACTGAATAGAGTTTATTACATTGTTGTTTTTCTGATAATCAGCAAGCAGTCTATCTGTCCTACAATTCTTTTAAGTGTACTGGGAGAAAAAAGCAAGCAAAAGATCATGCAAAAATCAATAGTTTCTTTTTGTGTGTCATCTTATTTATGAGTAAAGTACATATTAGAGGTCAACCAAAGCAGAATTAAGATCAGTAGGTCTGAAAATTTTAATTGGGCCTTCTTTGACTACTGCCGAAAAATCCTGGTATCCAGTCTTTTTGAAGTCAAATGAATAAACTGCACATTTTTAGGAGGGTAGTAACTTGTCTTCCTCAGGATTGATTTTTCCAAGCTTTTTTTTTAACCTATTGAGTTTAACAGTATGATTTGTAACTGGAGTAACTTACTATGCATTTTTTTGGTCTTCATTTCTCTTTAGAAGGAAAAGAAATGGGCAGGTTCCTTCAAAAAGAATGGTTAATTCAATCTCACCAATATTCTCTTTTTTTCTATATTTTGTGCTATTCCATATCAGTACTACTCTGTGCCTATAAATAGATTATTTTATTTGTTGAGATCCTGCCCTTTTGATCTTTAACCAAGTTCAGAATACTGATTTAGGAAGTATTTCAGAGGTTTTAGTTGGGAAATTCTAAAGATGAATAGAAACTAGCATTAAAGAAAAAAAAAAAAAAAAGGCAACACTACTGACCAAAGTTCCCCTGGATTCTTTATATACATCATTTCAATTGATTTTGGTGGGCAAGGGGGACTTGTCTTAGAGCTTCTTAACTTCATTTGCAGGTGTTTTACAAATGATGGGTCACTGGTAGTAAGAAGTTGTGCTGACATTTGAATACACGTGTGTGCTAACAAGGCTTACAACCTTTCCATTTTGGTAGACGTATCCAAACTGTGTTACCTAATGTATTAATGTTTAACATAAAAAATATGTTTCTATGATCCAATAAGTCTGGGTTGGAGTAATCAGTTATAACAGTCTCTTTACTGCTGGCCTTCTCAGAGCATTTATTTACTTGTAGTCAAAGCAAGTGTACCATCAGGGTCTAGGTGTGCACTGTTTCATCTCACCCCTGGAACTTTAGCAGGAACTTGGTTTAGAAGTTGTCCTCCCTACTATACTTTGGAAAATACATTAGGGAAACTACCCAAGGAAGCCTGCTGGCCCCATGATTGTTGCTCCCCAGGCATGACAGATGTTCTCAATAGATACTGAAGCAATGCAAGTTTTTTGAATAGTTCCTTAGTACCCACCTGCAAATCTCATGTACTGTGTGACTAGGAGTAGAATCTGTCATGGAATAAGTCTAAAAGACTTGCTTAGAAGCTATAAAAAAAAAAAATGCTAAACCTATTTGTTTGCTTCTTAGATCTTATGAGCTCTATTTGATAAACTGGCCAAAGAAGGAATAGTCCTGTGTTTCAGTAATAGTATTTCAATAGTAGTCCTGAAATTATTGACCGAGGTCTTGATGTTATACATGAGGGCATGTGATTGTGTTAAGTCACTTCAGTCATTTCTGATTCTTTGTGACGCTATGGACTAATTAGCCCACCAGGTTGCTCTGTCCATGGGCTTCTCCAGGCCAAAACACTGGAGTGGGGCACCATGCCCTCCTCCATGGGATTTTCCCAACCCAGGGATGGAAAGTCTCTTATGTCTCCTGCACTGGCAGGCAGATTCTTTACCACTAGGGCCACCTAGGATTTCTCAGACTAGGGTAATAAAGTCTAACCAAAAGTCACTAAACTTAGTAATATGTTGCTTAGGGGGAAAAAAAAATCTATATATATTTTAAATTATACAGGTGCCAAACCAAACAAGAAATAATCAGAAAAAAATCTCCACTTTTGGAGCCCCGTGGTGTTGCCTCACACATACTCAGAAATGTACCTGTCATGCTTTTCCACTAAAGGTGGCTTATCCCGTAACCACATGATACTGGGCACATGTATTCTTCTCCTCTGGCAGTTACTGATTCTCCCTACTTCCTCAGGTTCCCTCACTGACCATCTCTCTGATAACTCTCAGATTAATACTGTAGTACAAGACAGCTGAATTCTAAACAACAGGTGGTCTGAATCATTTCCACATTTAAAAATCAGGACAAATCAAGCCCCAGAAAGGAAAGTATCCCCTTTTGCTAGATTAATGTTGCCCCCAGTCCTCACTGTCTACCTTTATTGTCTTCTTCCTGTCTACCTTTATTGTCTTATTGTCATGATGGATTGTAAAAACTTTTCATTTAAGATGTTCAGTGTGGCTTGACTCTAGGAACTTGCGAAGGCCATAGATGTCGACTGGTTTCTGGACTTCTCCAACATTCGCATTAGTCATGTGTAGGACATTAAGTGTGGTTCTAATAAGAAAACACCAATACCCCTGCAAGGCAGTCTTGCCTTTTTAATGGTTTGTCTTCCATTATGAAAATTATCAGTCTTACTTTTCTGTAGTTTTAAAGGTGTCTGTTCTTAAAATCCTATATGTAAAAGCTTTTTAAACACTGCTTAAATAATAGTGCACACATATGGAAACAACTTTTCTACAATTCCTTAAGCAGCAGCAATGACATAGCCCAGGGACATTTTAAATTACATGCATGTGTGTGCTCGGTCATGTCCGATTCTTTGTGACCCCAAGGACTGCAAATCCTCCAGGGTCCTCTGTGTATGGAAATTCTCTAGCAAGAATACTGGAGCGGTTTGCCATTTCCTACTCCAGGGGATCTTCCTGACCCAGGGATAGAACCTGTGTCTCCTGCTTGATAAGCAGATTCTTTACAGCTGCACCACCAGGGAAGCCCATCCTTATTAAACAAAACAAATTTTTAGGTTCCATTGACAGGGATTCTGATTTAGGAAGCAGGAGTGCTCTCCGGGAATCTGCATTTTCATGTATCACCAAGTAACTTGGGAACTGGAGATCAAGAAATTAAGTTGTAGAAAATGGGGAATTAAAGTCAATTTCTGGAGTCCTGAATAGGAAGAGATGGGAATACCAGACCACCTGACTTGCCTCTTGAGAAACCTATATGCAGGTCAGGAAGCAACAGTTGGAACTGGACATGGAACAACAGACTGGTTCCAGATAGGAAAAGGAGGACGTCAAGGCTGTATATTGTCACCCTGCTTATTTAACTTCTATGCAGAGTACATCATGAGAAACTCTGGGCTGGAAGAAGCACAGGCTGGAATAAAGATTGCCGGGAGAAATATCAATAACCTCAGATATGCAGATGACACCACCCTTATGGCAGAAAGTGAAGAGGAGCTAAAAGCCTCTTGATGAAAGTGAAAGTGGAGAGTGAAAAAGTTGGCTTAAGCTCAACATTCAGAAAACAAAGATCATGGCATCTGGTCCCATCACTTCATGGAAAATAGATGGGGAAACAGTGGAAACACTGTCAGACTATTTTCTTGGGCTCCAAAATCACTGCAGGTGGTGACTGCAGCCATGAAATTAAAAGACGCTTACTCCTTGGAAGAAAAGTTATGACCAACCTAGACAGCATATTTAAAAACAGAGGCATCACTTTGCCAACAAAGGTCCGTCTAGTCAAGGCTATGGCTTTTCCAGTGGTCATGTATGGATGTTAGAGTTGGACTGTGAAGAGAGCTGAGCACCGAAGAACTGATGCTTTTAAACTGTGGTGTTGGAGAAGACTCTTGAGAGTCCCTTGGACTGCAAGGAGATCCAACCAGTCCATTCTGAAGGAGATCAGCCCTGGGATTTCTTTGGAAGGAATGATGCTAAAGCTGAAACTCCAGTACTTTGGCCACCTCATGCGAAGTGTTGACTCATTGGAAAAGTCTCTGATGCTGGGAGGGATTGGGGGCAGGAGGAGAAAGGGACGACCGAGGATGAGATGGCTGGATGGCATCACTGACTCGATGGACGTGAGTCTGAGTGAACTCCGGGAGTTGGTGGTGGACAGGGAGGCCTGGCGTCCTGCGATTCATGGGGTCGCAGAGAGTAGGACATGACTGAGCGACTGAACTGAATAGTAGTAAGGAGAACATGTAACTTTTTAATCTGAAACACTGCTACTTAGATGATTTTCCTACATTTGGGCACTCTCCACAAACAATGGATGGATACTTGTTTTACAGTGCATCTGAAGTACCTATATTTTGTTGCTTCTACAGTTTTTCCATTTTCAAAAATTAATTAACTAAGGGAAAAAAGATTCTTCTCAAACAACAGAAAAAGCATTCTTAGTAAACCCAATACAATGTTATAATTAGACTATGTCTGTGGTATCTTGGTTGCTATGCCAACTGCACTTCTCTTTGTCACCCAGTCAATACTAAACACATTGGTGCCAGGTTCCCCTCTCAGCCTCTTTTTTGGCATCCTCCTTCTCAAGTATTAGTGAAGCAATGACCCAATACTGAAAACACTCTTCATTGTAGTTTCTAC
Source organism: Redunca redunca (assembly GCA_006410935.1). Taxonomy (NCBI): domain Eukaryota; kingdom Metazoa; phylum Chordata; class Mammalia; order Artiodactyla; family Bovidae; genus Redunca; species Redunca redunca. The sequence continues at coordinate 272,604 of SJYQ01002394.1, read as the reverse complement.
TGGTATGGCCATCATTGCTTCTCATGTTTCTCTTATATGAACAATTCACTTTAACCAAACAGTTCAGTTTTCCCTTTAACATTTCACACACATGCCTATGTGTCTTTCCCTTTGCAATTTTCTGGTTGAAATACGCTTCTTTTATTTAAGTTTAACTCTTAATTCAAAAGTCATTAAAATCTCAGTATTTTTGTCGAAATATCTTTCACTGTTTATTTTCATAAGATATTTTAGTGAAATTATTTTTATCCGCCATTTAGCATGTAGCTGATGTCCTTCTGGCATCATTTTATGTTGGCATTTATCATATATAAGTATATATTATACGTTCCAGATATATGTATTATCTTCATATTCAGTCTGTTTGAGGGTAAAGTCATGCCAAACCTTTATTTCCTTTCCTTACTCATTTTTGAATCTCAAGTACCATTGCATAGAGTAGAAAAACACTATGCATTGAGCAAAACATTTAGTGTATGATTATAATGCTTATATAAAGGAATATGTTTTCTCTTAAAGTTAATGCTTAGATAATATAACTATCTTTATGGAAAAATAACATATTTTTACTTGGGTGAAACATGAATGATGATCATTCCTAAAATCAACATAATTGTCAGTGTCTTCACAGCCCAGTTGGGAAGATTTATAAAAGAACTATTTGTTTCAACAGCAAATGTTTTCCACTTGAGAAGTGTTAGCAGATCCTGAGGCATAAACATACACATTGGAGCATGAAAAGTTTTCTCTGCAGTTTGTGTGTTACAGTTGTGGGAGTTGTTGTGGCAGATGACACTTTTGCTTAACAAAAGCTGTTAAAGTTGCTTGGACCCACTGCAAAATTTGGCTATGGATGAAGTTTGTATTTTTTCATATAGGACTATTTGGTACATTTTGAGACAGACCTTTTCTCTGTAAACCACTGTAACCCACACTGAGCCAGATCCACAAACTTTTAAAATTCTTTGGAATATTCCAAACTGATTTCATCTGATTGACTTTCACTGAGTTATAGCCATCCAAAGGCTTCTTTAGATTGGTATTAGGAAGAATACCAACAAGGTTATTCAGAGAGCAGGTACAGTGTGGCCAGAGGAGCACTGATGGTGAAATATAAAGCTTGCTTTCAGCAGAAAAAAGTAGGCTACACATAGATCTACCATATACAAGAATTTGTTATATGCTTCCAGGGGCAACAGAACAGTATTATTCTTTCTTTAAACGGCCTTGGGAGTTTATTAGCAATGTTGAGAAAAACATATTTTATATACAAGATATATTTTAAATGATTAGTGTATGTTTGTACAAAACTATTAAAATTATATGAAAATAAATGAAAATTATTTAACTGTTTATTTTATATTGGAGTATAGTTGATTACCAATTTGTGTTAGTTTCAGGTGTTCAGCAGTAATTCAACTATATATATATATACACACACACATACATACACGTATCAATTCTTTTTTGAATCCTTTTCCCATTTCAGTTCAGTTGCTCAGTTGTGTCCGACTCTTTGCGACCCCATGAATGGCAGCACACCAGGCCTACCTGTCCATCACCATCTCCCAGAGTACACTCAGACTCACGTCCATCGAGTCAGTGATGCCATCCAGCCATCTCATCCTCTGTCGTCCCCTTCTCCTCCTGCCCCTAATCCCTTCCAGCATCAGAGTCTTTTCCAATGAGTCAACTCTTTGCATGAGGTGGCCAAAGTACTGGAGTTTCAGCTTTAGCATCATTCCTTCCAAAGAACACCCATTTAGGCTGAATTTAAAAAGAGAACAGCTTTCTAAATTCTGAAGAAATAATAAGAGATCAAAATGTAAGCAATTTGACTAATTTTTGAAGGCCAAGATGTAGTAAGTGCAAGTAACAAATATATGCAAATATATATTAATACTTGCTATTTGAGTTTTACTCAGTTTCTTAAGTCCTTAAGACCTATTCAAATGAATATTAAAAACTACAATACAATACAGCTTCCCTTTAAGAAAAATTCAAAAAAAAATCACACATTTGATTCTTTCCTTAGAAAAAGGAATTGCATTAAAGAAAAGTGAAAACAAATCTCTTGAACCTCAAAATACATCAAGGTTTGTTCTTACATGATGCTATGTTTATTTTTGCTCCTAAGGAGCAGATGCGTGGAGTCCAGGACATTGCAGGGAGAAAAATTTGCCACCCTAAGATGTATCTCTTTGGCATGTGGATTATATTGAGCTGGAAATAATGAAGACTCGGGAAGACTCTTTGACCTTCCTGCTGACTGCTGAAATACTTTTAGATGAGAGAGCCTCTTCCCAGAATGGAGCTTCCCAGGTGGCGCTAGTGGTAAAGAACCTGCCTGCCAACATGGGGGATGCAAGGGACGTGGGTTTGATCCCTGGTTTGGGAAGATCCCCTGGAGAAGGAAATGGCAACCCACTCCAGTATTTTTGCCTAGAGCATCCCATGGACAGAGGCGCCTGGAGGGCTATAGTCCATGTGGTCACAAAGAGTCTGATAAGACTGAAGTGACTGAGCACACACACACACAAACACACTTCTCAGAATAGAGCTCGTACCAGAGATAGTGACAAGGGGCTAAACGTGGCACCGTTTTTATTTTGGCATATATCATATATAAACATAAGTATATATTATATATGATATGTGATAGGCTAGATGTGGTGGAGGAACTCAGGAGGGCCTGGAGCTTAGACGCTGTCCCACTATCTCCACCTAGCCCAGCAAAAACATATCAAACATTTGCTTTTCTATCTCCATGTGAATTGTCTCCCCCTCTTTGAAGTTCCAAACCACTACCCCAGCAACCTCTTTTGTTTTTAGCTAAGGTGTTATTTAAGGTGATGGCTTTGGTCATTTTGGCGAGTTATACTCAGTTTTCCTAGGTCTCTCCCTTTTATATAAATGCTATTAAACTTTTGTTTAATTTTCTTCTATTAATTTGTGTCATGGCAACTTAATTCTTAAGCCAGACAGAAGAACCTAGAAGAGTGGAGGGGGAAAAATTTTTAATCCGGACCACACGGGTGCCAGGGATCAACACTGCCATCTGAACACCACCCATCCCCAGGATGCTGCAGTTAAGAGATCTGGGAAACTGACTAAAGCTGGCAGAAAGTCAAAATCTTTACCCATTAGTCAGTCTCCTGTATCTCTGCCTGCGGGATCAGTTGGAAAATAAGAATGGAAAGAGTCCCTTTTTCTACTTCTAAAATTATATTAGCAGGAGAAAATATTTGTGGAGCTGGTTCATTACACTCAGCAACTCTTGGGAAATTTAGTAGAGTACTCTAAGTTTGTTGATTCTTTTTCCTCCCAGAGATGGTAATTGTTTTTCTTTGTGTTCTTGATGTCATTTATCATAAGGAGGAAAAACCATTGGTCTAATTAGGTTTTTCTTTGGTTGTGTTCTATGTCTTGAGAACACCAGTGGCTGATTCGTGTCAATGTATGGTAAAAACCACCACAATATTGTAATTAGCCTCAAATTTAAATAAATTAATTTAAAAAATCGTCAAAATCAAAATCTGATTCTTTGAAAAGTTCAGTAATTGAAAGCAACCTAAATGTCCATTAACAAAGGAATAGGTAAAGAAGATGTGGTACATATTTAAAAAAATGTTTTTAATTGGATTGTAATTGTTTTATAATGCTGTGTTAGCTTCTTCATTGTAACCATGTGAATCAGCTGTAAGTATACATATACCCCCTCCCTCCAGAGCCTCCCTCCCCTCCCACTCACTAAGTCATTACAAAGCACCCAACTGAGTGCAGCATCTCCCTACCAGCAGTCTATTTTATACATGGTAGCGTATGTCAAGGCGACTGTCTCAAATGGTCACACCCTCCCCTTTCCCCTCTATGTCCACAAGTCCCTTCTCTGCATCTGCATCTCTATTCCTGTCCTGCAAATAGGTTCATCAGTACCATTTTTCTAGACTCCATACATATGAGTAAATAAACAATATTTGTGTTTCTCCTTCTGACTTACTTTGTCTGACAGACTCTAGGTTTGTCGACATCACTAAAAATGACCCATTTTTTTTCCTTTTGGTGGCTGAGTAATATTGCATTGTGTACATGTACCACACCTTCTTTATTCATTCATCTGTTGATGGACATTTCGGTTGCTTTCATGCACTGGGATACATGTGTCTTTTTGAATTACGATTTTTTCTGAGTGCATGCCCAGGCTTCCCAGGTGGCACTAGCAGTAAAGAACCTGCCTGCCAAGGCAGGAGACATAAGAGAGGTGGATTTGATCCCTAAGTTTGGAAGATCCCCTGGAGGAGGACATGGCAACCCACTCCAGTATTCTTGCCTAGAGAACCCCATGGACAGAGGAGCCTAGTGGGCTACAGTCCATAGTATCACACAGAGTTGGACACGACTGAAATGAGGCATGCACGCACACTGGGTATATGCCCAGTGGGTCATATGGTAGTTTTATTTTTAGTTTTTCTTTAAGGAACCTCCATACTGTTCTCCATAGTGGTAATATCAATTTACATTCCCACCAGCTGTGCAAGAGGGTTCCCTTTTCTCCACACCCTCTCCAGCACTGATTGATTGTAGATATTTTGATGATGGTCATTCTGACCACTGTGAGGTGATACCTCATTGTTCTTCTGATTTGCATTTCTCTAATAATGACCAGTGTGGAGAATCACTTCATTCATTTGTTGGTGAGAATTTACCTTGTTGACCAGTAAGAAAACTATTTCCGGTCTCAGCTGTCCAGAAGTGACACATAACAGTGTGCTCTGGGCAGCCATTCAAATAGACTGGGATTATGAACAGTTGCAACTATGTATGTTTCTGCCTGTCATCTCTTTGTCAGACTGTGCCACAGCGCTCAAGGGAGCTTATCATCAGGGGTCCCAATCCATAGGAGTCTTTTTCATATCCACCTTTATTGCCTAGCTAGTTCCCTGGTGCAAGAAAGGCCTTTACTCGTTCAGACTATTATTGGGTATGAACTTTCTGGATCTTGTGAGGAACACATCCTTCTAATTCTCATGGGATGCCCAATTTCACCCATGGTTAAGCCATAAGAAAGTTTACTGGATTAAGTCACTATTATGATAATAACTAATTAATGGCCAGATAATGGAGCCTTTGAATTGGAAAAACTTCTAAACTGGAAAATTTTTAGAAAGCTGTTATCATAAGCATCTGATATACTGGTACCTATTAAAAGACCAAACTAAAAGGTAGAACTGTCATATAACCCAGCAATTCCACTCCTGGGAAAACACAATTCAAAACAATACATGCACCCCAATGTTCACTGCAGCACTATTTATAATACCCAGGACATGGAAGCAACCTCACTGTCCATCAACCGTGGAATAGATAAAGAAGATGTGGTAAATATACACAACAGAATATTAGCCATTGAAAATGAATGAAGTAATGCCATTCGCAGCAACATGGATGGAAGTAGAGATTGTCATACTGAGTGAAGTAAGTCAGACAGAGAAAGATAAATATTATATATTGCATATATGTGGAATCTTAAAGAAATGGCTACAGATGAACTTATCTGCAAAACAGAAATAGAATCACAGATGTAGAAAACAAACTTATGGTTACCAGGGGGAATAAACTGAGAGATTGGGATTGACATATATACATTACTATATATAAGGTATATAGTCAATAGTGACCTACTATATCACAGGGAGCTCTATTCAGTATTGGGTAACAACCTATATGGGTAAAGAATCTGAAAAAGAATGAATAAATGTATAACTGAATCACTTTACTATATACTTGAAACTAAGACAACATTATAAAAATCAACTATACTCTAATAACAGATTTCTTTAAAAAAAGAAGACAGTGTGAATCTGTACTAATAGTACCATAGTGTCCAGAAGATTCGCTAAAACCAGTCATTAATTATTATACATTTTAAGGTGGCAAGCATTGATCAGGACACTGGAAATAATATTTGACACAACTGATATCCCTTGTTCTCAGGGAGCTTATAACCTCCTGCTGCTGCTGCTAAGTCGCTTTAGTCGTGTCCGACTCTGTGCGACCCCATAGACGGCAGCCCACCAGGCTCCCACGTCCCTGGGATTCTCCAAGCAGGAGTACTTGCGTGGGTTGCCATTGCCTTCTCCGTATAACCTCCTGAGACTGACCAACATAAACAGACCTACACATAAACATATATATAATCATAAACTGTGATGAGCACTGTAAAGAAAAAAACACGGAGCCTACCACAAGGAGATCTGGAATGGGGTCTCAGGGGAGAATTTTCCTGAAGCAGAGTTAACATGTGTGGTGTGAGTGTGTCTGAGTGTATGTATTTGGTAAAGGATCCACCAGACTGAGGACAACATATGGAAAGGTTCCGAAAGGGAAAAGTCTACAGCCCATTTGAGGACAGAGCGAAGTCGCTCCGTCGTGTCCGACTCTTTGCAACCCGTGGACTGTGGCCCACCAAGCTCCTCCATCCATGGGATTCTCCAGGCAAGAATACTGGAGTGGGTTGCCATTTCCTTTTCCAGGGGATCTTCCCAACCCAGGGATCAAACCCAGGTCTCCTGCATTGCAGGCAGACGCTTTAACCTCTGCACCACCATGGAAGCCCTTTGAGGACAGAAGTGCCAGCTAAAGCAGGAAGATGGAGAGCCAGGAGGAGATGGATGGGGACTGGAGCATGGAAAGCCTACTGAGCCAGGTGATGGATTTGAGTCTTTCTCTGCAGACGTGATTTAAGCAGGAAAGTCCTATGACCAGATGTGCATTTTTTAAAACTCACTCAGGCTACAATATGGAGAACACAGACAGAAACAAGGCAGAAGGAAGGGAATCAGCTGTGACATGGTTGTAATAGTCCAGGCAGTGACGATGGCAGCTTGGACCATGATGAGGCAGTGTTGTTGGGGCAGCAGGGGGAGACTGAGAGGCATTTAAGAAACTGCCACCATGTCTTGGTGGTTCAGGGATGGATTTGATGAAGGGGCTGAGGGAAAGATGGATCAGTGATGCTATCTAAACCAACTTGTTTCCTTTCGTTTTGAGGGGGAGATGGGGAAGGGAATTCTTTTAACTGTTAAGTCTCTTTTATTCTGTAACAGTCCCCCTTCCTTTTCTTTGCTGGGAAAATTTACCAACATTCCTTTTATGATGATAAATCTGGGTCTTTGGACCTTTAGAGTGTTGAGTATCTCATATTTGCATTTGATTTCTTCCTTGTTCTATTGATTACCTTTTCCTATATCCACTGAGTTTCCCATAAAAGGATAGCTCTGAGGGCTCCATTGATTCTGGCTCATTTTTTTTTTTCCTTTTGACTAGACTACATCATGGGTTGCACTGGATATGTCCTATTATATCACATCCTGATATAACAATGTACTAGTAAGAGCACCTTTAGTGATACTGGAATTCGGAGTGGAATGGGGTCAACATGACCCTCTCAATATGAAGTTCCTCTTTCACCTTTTTAATGGTTCTAGCACCCACTCCAGTGTTCTTGCCTGGAGAATCCCAGGGATGGAGGAGCCTGGTGGGCTGCCGTCTATGGGGTCGCACAGAGTCGGACAAGACTGCAGCAACTTAGCAGCAGCAGCAGCAGCCATTGACAGTGGTCACCTCAATCTCCTCAAAACTAACTTAGAATAGAAGCACACAGAAATTTTAGCAAAACATGAGTTGGACTCCATTGCCCAAGCTTTTAAAATTTTCCTCCAGCTATTTTGGGTACATCTTCTCAATGGCTGCTTTAATTCTTCTGACTCAAAATGTAAATATCAACATCCTACCTTCTGTCCCCTTTCTTTTCTCTCTGGTAAATTATATCATTCCTTGTGAACACCTATCTATGCAAAAATATCATACAGTCAGAACAGTAGCTTCATTCTGAGTGGCAATTTTCAGTTGCCAACTGATCCCTTATTGTGCCATAAATCACACATGTCACCTTAATTTCCAAACCACCTTTCAGACCCCTTGCTTTCTGCCACGGATATCATGATTCTCTCAATCAACATTGACAACAACTCCTCCTTCTCCACCCTCACTATCTACATCAATAAGTTGACAACTCTGTGCAATCTCTCTCCAACATATCATTCTCATTTTTCTCTTTCCAAATTGCTGCCACCCCTCTAGCACAGTTCATTATCTCTTGCCTAAACTATTGGAAATAGCTTTTTAATGGCTCTACCAGTTTCCCGCCTCTGCTGTGTGCAGTCCACCTTGAAAGTAGGGCTGGTAAACACTCCTGCAAAAACGTCTAGAGTCAGTCATATAACTGCCCTGCTCAAATAGCTTCACTTGCTACCCACTAACCCCCAAGAGAAACAAAAGCTGTTTATGCCACATTCAACCTGTCACATCTGTCTCTACAGACATTGTTCTACCCATATGTTACCCAGGCCTGCACCCCTGGAAAGCTGGTCCCTGAGCCTCCTCCCAGGAGTCTTGCCTGTAGTCAGTCTTCGTTCCTATGCCCAAGTCATCCTTGATTATCAGCAACCTACGCATTCTTTTCCTCCTCACAAGTGACATATATACTTTTATTGCCAGTTATTTGAATCACAAAGGTATTCCTCTTTAAACAAGTTCCCTTCCCTTCTCTGACTTTACCACTCTATGGGAATAACTTATTGTGCTTTCTTTCATAGCTGTTCTTTGGCCTACATAAAAATAGATGCACTTTTTTTCTCTCTCTCTCTCTCTTGCCACTCACCTGCTTAAGCTGGAACCTGGTCTTCTCCTGCCCTTGGAGTAGGATTAACACTATCAGTTACAGTGGTTCTCGAGCCTTTGGAAGGGACTAGAATTACACCACTGGTTTTCTTGGGCCTCTAGTTTGCAAATGGAAGATGACATGATTCTCAGTCTCCATAATTACTCATTTTATCTGGGGACTTAAACCATTTTTTGATATGAAGAATAAGTCAACTGGTGATTTAAACAGAAAGCATTTACTTACATGTAAATTTGATGGTTCTCATATTACCCGGTTTTCATTATTTTAGATTGTCTGAATCTATAGAACCTAAGCATGATCATAGCTTTCTATTTTGGTTTCCATTTGTTAAATCTATTCTATTTTACCAATGGAAATCAAAATGGAGCAAATTCTATTTCCATGCCTTTTAATTATTAGCATTTTAAAAGATATCCAGCCAGATTATTCATCATAAATTGAAAGTCAAAGTTTCTATCCTGTTTTTATTAGACAATTAATGCATTATTGAACAACTAAAACTTAAAATACAAATGTGTGAAAATAAAAAACTAACTCCTTTTTATAGTCTATCCTTAAGTAAGCCAATGTTACTGATTTCACAAATAGTTATTTGCATTTTCCTTTAATTTATAAAAACATGCAAAACTACACAGGGCCATAAAGTTTTATTCTTCTATGCATTTTTTTGGACAAAATGGAGCTGGAATCACTTCAATAATGCCTTCTATCTACTGAACTTAAAAGGTATTTTTTGTTGAGCTATAATTGACATAACATCTTATTAGATTCTGGTATACAACATAATGAGTTATAATTTAATCATTTATATACACTGCATAATGATCAANAACAATTTGGTTTATAAACAGATCATATTATACATATAAAATATATATATATATTATTCTGTAACTAGCTTTTCTCATATAATTCATCCCAATATATAGAGATTTGCTTCATTCGTATTAATAACAGCCTTAGATTCAGTATTATAAGCAATCCTTAATTTATTCTGTCATTCCAATAGATGAGCATTCAGTTTATTCCCTTTTGAACTATCACACACACACAGCTGAAATAAATATCTTTTGTATGTAAACCTTTGTAACTTATAACTTTATTTTTCAAATCCATTCTCAGAAATGGATTCCTGGGCCAAATGGCACTTGCAATTTAAATTCTAATAGGAGACAGCTAGATTACTTTCCAAAAGTAATAATGTACTCTTATGCCAACAGTATATGGAGGGAAAGTATTTATTTCTCCACACCTCTTCTAATAACAATGTGTTAATTTTTTTCATTTCTGTCAAATTATTACTTGAAAATTGATATCTCTGAAGTTCAGGATTACATGCCCATTCTCTAAGACCCCATCTGAAATGCCACATCCTTTATGAATCCTTTCTTCTCTCATCCTAGGCAGCCTCCCTTTGCTCTGAAACCTTTGTAACACATGTTTTGTCTTTTTTGTGGAACTTTTCATATTATACTTTATGCTGAATTGAGTTTTCTCATTTTAAATCTCGACCACATTGTAGCTCAAAAAGGAGAGGTCACATATCCTACCTCTTCTTATAACTTCCTTAACATTAGCTCAGAAGCAGTACACAGAAGCTGCTCCACTTTCTGCCCAATAGGATGCAGTTGATCAGTCAGAGAAATGGGAGCTTAAGGCTAGGAATAAAAGTGGAGGACTCTGCATCCTCTTCGAGGAAATTGCAAGCATCTTGCTGCAGAATTCTATCACTGACAAAACAATTGAACCAAGCAGATATACCATGTTTACTTATTAAATCTACTGCTTGAACATCTAGGGTAAGTGAAGCCAATTGACAAGAGTGTGACAGCATCACACAGTTTATTAAGCCAGAACTGTGGGCAAATCCAAAAGGAAGCACAACATAGTAAGAAAAGCACTTTAAAACAAGGTACCTTCCTTTTGTTTTGTTTTTTTAAGTGAACTCAGAAGGCTTACCAGCAGTGGGTGAAAGATTTTTAAAAAAGGTTATAGCTCAGCATACAAATGAACAGAGCTACCATGAATTGACTAAGACTATGGACTAGCTGCCTTGCACACATTTTCCCATTACACACACACACATACATCCCTGTGCAGTAGATATTGTTATTATTATCCACATTTCATATATGGGATTTAACTTTCCCAAGGTCATAGATTGCACACGTAAGAGAACTGAGTTGAAGACGCAGATCCATTTGAGTCCAGGCTGCCTCTAATGTCACATCCATAGAGGTACTAACACAGAGACCAGATGATTCATTGTCAATGCTGTAGAAACCATATTTTTATTAATGGCAGAGAATGGAAGGGTGACATCTAAATCTGTCCATAGAACTTATTGTGCTAGTGCATAAATCAGAATTTCCTGAGTCAAAAACCCACAACAAAAAAGCAAGACAAACAAGCAGTGCTCTACTAACTATTACTATTACTATTACTTCAGAGGGACATAAAAAAGGTCCACCACTGACAAAGGTTTACTTTAAAAGTACATAAACCATGCAATTATAGAAAGTTCAATTTCTAAATACTTTCTTGGCTGACTGTACCCAGTCTTCTGAACTTGGGCCACTGATCATGTAATATGAGCGCTAAATGCCTCATCAGCATGTCCTGCTTCTTGCTCAGAGCCTCAACAACTTCCTTTCAGTTCATCCAGCCTGGTTCTCCTGTCTTCCAAAGTTACCAATTTCTGCCACTCTCTTAAATATTGGCCTCTTTGTTGTTCAGTTTCTAAGTCATGTCCAAGTCTTTGAGACCCCATGGACTGCAGCATGCTAAGCTTTCCTGCTACTGCTGCTGCTGCTAAGTCGCTTCAGTCATGTCTGACTCTGTGCAACCCCATAGACAGCAGCCCACCAGGCTCCCCCGTGCCTGGGATTCTCCAGGCAAGAACACTCCTATCCTTCACTATTTCCCAGAGTTTGCTCAAACTCATGTTCACTGAGTTGTTGATGCCTCATTTATATGTTTGCCTCCTAGTTGTGTTTTTTTGTTTGTTTGTTTGTTTTCCTCACTTCCTTTTTGAGACAAGACACTGATGAAGACATCAGCATTCAGTCTCTTTTAGCTGGATTGAATCAGTGAAGGCTCTTCTGTGGGCAGATAGCTCCCATGAACTGTACAGTCCAATCATGGTAGAAATTAAAATCTGTTGGATAAGGGACTATGATTCACAAAGATTCAAATGCAAATTCTCAAGCTCACTGCTATAGTATCCTGAGTAACATATTTAATCAACTTGATCCTCAGTTTCCCCATATCAAGATCATCATGTCTGCTACACAGGATTTTTGTGAGGTTTCAATTAGATGTTGCATGTACCATCTATAGTTTCCAAGTTAATTAAATGTAATTATTATTATAACAATTAGCAGAGTCAACTACTTCAAAGAGTCGGACACGACTGAGCAACTGAACTGAACTGAAAAAATAAATTAAGCCCAAAATAAACCTCTAAATACCATGAATATAACTTTAAGAAACTATAAGAAAAAAAGATTCCTTCATTATCTCTATGTCTAATTAAAGTTAGAATTCAGCCCAATTAGAACAAGGAATGAGGAAATTGCTGATGGGCTCACGTAAGTTCTGAATGAACTGCCTAAAAGGAAGCATATGACACCCTTGGAGAGATACTGGGATACTTAAAAAACAAGATGCTTTGTGTTCAAGCATCTTGTTCAATGCTATGTTCAAAAGACTAAAGTCTCTTTTCCAGGAAATGAGAGCAAGAGAGGATATTTCAAGAGGAAAAATAATATTGTGATGTGTTCAGTCGCTCAGTCGTGTCCCACTCTTTGCGACCCCATGAATCGCAGCACACCAGGCCTCCCTGTCCATCACCATCTCCCGGAGTTCACACAGACTCGCATCCATCGTGTCCGTGATGCCATCCAGCCATCTCATCCCGGGTCATCCCCTTTTCCTCCTGCCCCCAATCCCTCCCAGCATCAGAGTCTTTTCCAATGAATCAACTCTTCGCATCAGGTGGCCAAAGTACTGGAGTTTCAGCTTCAGCATCATTCCTTCCAAAGAAATCCCAGGATTGATCTCCTTCAGAATGGACTGATTGGATCTCCTTGCAGTCCAAGGGACTCTCAAGAGTCTTCTCCAACACCACAGTTCAAAAGCATCAATTCTTTGGCGCTCAGCTTTCTTCACAGTCCAACTCTCACATCCATACATGACCACAGGAAAAACCATAGCCTTGACTAGACGGACCTTAGTCGGCAAAGTAACGTCTCTGCTTTTGAATATACTATCTAGGTTAGTCATAAATTTTCTTCCAAGGAGTAAGCGTCTTTTAATTTCATGGCTGCAGTCACCATCTGCAGTGATTTTGGAGCTCAAAAACATAAAGTCTGACACTGTTTCTACCGTTACCCCATCTATTTCCCATGAAGTGATGGGACCAGATGCCATGATCTTTTTTTTCTGAATGTCGAGCTTTAAGCCAACTTTTTCGCTCTCCTCTTTCACTTTCATCAAGAGGCTTTTTAGCTCCTCTTCACTTTCTGCCATAAGGGTGGTGTCATCTGCATATCTGAGGTTATTGATATTTCTCCCGGCATTCTTGATTCCAGCTTGTGTTTCTTCCAGTCCAGCATTTCTCATGATGTACTCTACATATAAGTTAAATAAGCAGGGTGACAAAATACAGCCTTGACGTACTCCTTTTCCTATTTGGAACCAATATGTGATGTGTAGTGGGCAGAATTTTGTTGAAGGCATGTGCTGTGCTGTGCTTAGTCACTCAGTCATGTCCAACTGTTTGCAACCCCGTGGACTGTTGCCCTCCATGCTCCTCCATCCACGGGATTTTCCAGGCAAGAATACTGGAGTGGGTTGCCATTTCCTTCTCCAGGGGATCTTCCCAACCCAGGGACTGATTTCAGGTTCCCTGCATTGCGGGCAGATTCTTTACCATTTGAAGGCATATCGATAGCAAAATATGGAAGAAATCTCTAAACAGGAAACATAATAGATAAACTCGTCCTCTTTTCCTTTCCACTCCATAGACTTTATGTACAATAGTAGGATGTCCCCACTTCATCTATGTAGTGGTACCACCATAACAATGCACTTATATTATTAACTGGCACTTGTTGAAAGAGGTGATCAGTCATAAACTTCATCAAATCAGAACAGGTGAATCAGCCTCCAGCCTAAGGTCAGACAGGTGAATGAACTAACAGACAGTAGTGGACATTGGTCCCTAAAGAACAGGTAGCCCCAAAGCAGTCTCTTAATGAATTTGAGATAAGCAGTATCAAAGTAAAGTGGCAAAAAGAAATTAGGAATCCCTTTAGTAGTTCTCAGGATGGGGAAGGGATAGTTTAAATTAGGAGATTAGGCAGCCATGAGGATGGTTTGAGTAGAATTAACACAATTGGATGGACATAGAGGGTGCAAAATGCAAATGATGGAAAAATGAATTATTAATTTTTAGAGAACAAATCTGCTTCAGTTGGAAGTGGTTTTGGCAGAGAAGACCAAAAACGATACTGTTGGTTTGATATGTTTTAACTCATTTAAAAAAGATCTTATACTACTGAATGGATGGATCACAATGCATCAGAACAAGTCAAATCTTTCTGTCTAGTCTGTTATTGCAATACCATATTTTTATTATCATTTTAATATAACTCCAGTTTCTTATAGTCTGGTCTCTTCTAAGCTTTAGTCTTCAATCCAGGCTAATCCACTATGTTGTTTCAAGGAAATAATTTAGTAGAGTCTCCAGGTAAACAAGAGGCAGCACTTATCTGGTATTTGTACTTATGAAATCATACTGTTGGCATATTAATGTCTTTGATCTTATTTTTTAATGTCTTTGATCTTAAATTAATTAAATCAGCACACATCCTTTATGCCATATATATATAGGAACATTATTGTTTTCTCTATTCTAACAAAACTTGACTCCATCAATGGAAAGCGTAAGTCAGTGATTGGAAGCAAGCACGTTGTTATATTTTAGTTCAGCTAGTGGATCTTATAGAGTAGAAGGGGGTGTGGAGGAGGGAAAGAACACCGTGATAAACACTACATTATCACTAACTCCTCACAAGGATTCTAATAGGTAGTTATTAGGAGAAAGTGTCCATTCAGAGAGGTTAATTATTCAGTTACCCAGCAAATACCTGTCTGTTGTCGATCTTAATGTAAAAGTCAGGAAAAGGAATTGAGGAGATGTCTACTCAAGAAACACACCTATCCGCAGAGATTCCTTAGCTTTGGCTTTAGCTTAGAAAAAGCTCAGTGCAAGGAAACACCAAGGAAGTCAGAGCTAAGCAGAAAACAGAAATATCTGAAAACCACAAGAGGGTGAATCTCAAGTGAGCAGAAAAGACCAAACATGTACAGAGAGAGTATGTGCATGTAAACTGGAAGCAGAAATCCAAGGGCTAAAAAAAGAGAGAGACACAGTCAGTGTAGGTTCATATCTTACAAGTGGGAGAAGACAATCAGAACTCTAAAAGTCAAAGGTCTAAAATCATCACAGACAAGTGGAATCTAAAGAGAATGACAAGTAGATGTAAAGTGTTGTTAGGGTCTAAAAGAAGAAAAAGACATTAGGAAAAACTAAGGCATTCTGAGGAGATCAGCCCTGGGATTTCTTTGGAGGGAATGATGCTAAAGCTGAAACTCCAGTACTTTGGCCACCTCATGCGGAGAGTTGACTCATTGGAAAAGACTCTGATGCTGGGAGGGATTGGGGGCAGGAGGAGAAGGAGATGACAGAGGATGAGATGGCTGGATGGCATCACCGACTCGATGGACGTGAATCTGAGTGAACTCCGGGAGTTGGTGATGGACAGGGAGGCCTGGTGTGCTGCGATTCATGGGGTCACAAAGAATTGGACACAACTGAGAGACTGAACTTAACTGAAGGCATTCTGAACAAAGTATTGACTTAAGTAAATAATAATGTATCAATATTGTTCATCAATTTGTGACAAATGTACCAAATTAATATAAGATGTTAATATTAGGGGAAACTGGATACAGGATATATGGGAACCCTCTGTACTTTCCTCACAATTTTTCTTTAAACCCCAAAGTATTCTGAAATAAAATGTTTATTTTTAGAATAAAATGTTTATTCTTTTCTTTTAAAAGTCAATGGTTTAAAAATATTTTTTTAATGATTATCTTGTCCCAAGGAAAATCCTAGAAGCACAGACTAAGACTCCCAACTCTACCCTCAGTAGAACTAAGGACCCTTAGGGACAAAACATTGGTACAAGTCTTGACCCACTAAGGTTTTGTTTTGTTTTTTTTTTTCCACATGTAAATAATTACCAATTAAGGTATTAAAACTGCGCCTTTAAAACAGGCATATACATTTTCTTAAAGGTAGCAAAAATTTTTAATTTAGCCTTGCTTAATGTTATGAAGGCAGGAAATCAAACAACCTTCTGTTTATTTAAACAAATTACCTGGAAAATGCAGTCTTAATCAACTAAGACCAATTAAGTGTCTCCTTAAGCATACTAAAATTCTGGAGCTGGAGAAAGCCAAAAACACCAGACTGAAAGAAGCTAACTAGCATTTTATACTCTGTAGACAGATAACATTCCATCTAAAGAAAAAGATAAAAGGAGCTCAGTGCTACTACTATTAATTTTATTTTTTTAAAGTGTGATACCACTAAGCAGAAAAGGGTCCAGTGGTAACGGAACCAGTGTGCACATAGTTCAGTAACCAGTTACTAAAGAATTGCCCAGGTTGCTTACCAAAGGGCCCTAAAATACAAGTATAAGGAGAGAACATCCCCACATTACATGGAATTATCATCTTTCCTGCTCTTTCTTTCCACACATGACTGTACTTCTGTACTTTTGTCTTTTTGCATCTCCCATCAGGCAGCTGAGCCTGAAATATTTTAAAGAGACCCAAGGCCTACTGTGCCACTTGAGTTCACGTAAAATCAGGACACTTTCAAAGGGATTCTACTGAATGTCAGGTTTGAGTCAAGGTTTTAATTTCACAGTAGATTTAACTGAAGAGATTTAATTTTACCAAATTAAAAACGCATGCTTTACAACAACCCCCAAGCCCTCCAGGAGTGAATTCAGACAGAAAGTTTGATCAGAGCCTCAACTAGAAAGAAAAAGGCAATGATGCCAGATGCCCTAGTTTAAAACCTTCCAGGCTCAGAATGGAGGAAAATGGGAGAATTAACGCTCTGTAAAAAGGATGCCCTTCTTGCTGACTGGAGTCAATGTTTTCAATCAAAGGGCATCCATCTGCCCTCAGCTCACTTCTCCACAGTCCACTTTTCTACATGAGTAACACATATTGCTCATGGAACAACACACTGGTTCAAAATTGGGAAAGGAGTATGTCAAGTCTGTATATTGTCACCTTGCTTATTTAACTTCTTATATAAAGAGTCTGTTCAGTTCAGTTGCTCAGTCACATCTGACTCTGTGACCCCATGGGCTACAGCACACCAGGTCAGTTCAGTTCAGTCGCTCAGTCGTTTCCGACTCTTTGCGACCCCATGAATCGCAGCACGCCAGGCCTCCCTGTCCATCACCATCTCCCGGAGTTCACTCAGATTCACGTCCATCGAGTCGGTGATGCCATCCAGCCATCTCATCCTCTGTCGTCCCCTTCTCCTCCTGCCCCCAATCCCTCCCAGCATCAGAGTCTTTTCCAATGAGTCAACTCTTCGCATGAGGTGGCCAAAGTACTGGAGTTTCAGCTTTAGCATCATTCCCTCCAAAGAAATCCCAGGGCTGATCTCCTTCAGAATGGACTGGTTGGATCTCCTTGCAGTCCAAGGGACTCTCAAGAGTCTTCTCCAGCACCACATTTCAAAAGCATCAATTCTTTGGTGCTCAGCCTTCTTCACAGTCCAACTCTCACATCCATACATGACTACTGGAAAAACCATAGCCTTGACTAGACGGACCTTAGTTGGCAAAGTAATGTCTCTGCTTTTGAATATGCTGAATCAAGGCAAATTGGAACGGGTCAAACAAGAGATGGCAAGAGTGAACGTCGACATTCTAGGAATCAGTGAACTAAAATGGACTGGAATGGGTGAATTTAACTCAGATGACCATTATATCTACTACTGAGGGCAGGAATCCCTCAGAAGAAATAGAATAGCCATCATGGTCAACAAGAGAGTCCGAAATGCAGTACTTGGATACAATCTCAAAAATGACAGAATGATCTCTGTTCGTCTCCAAGGCAAACCATTCAATATCACAGTAATCCAAGTCTATGCCCCAACCAGTAACGCTGAAGAAGCTGAAGTTGAACGGTTCTATGAAGACCTACAAGACCTTATAGAACTAACACCTAAAAAAGATATCCTTTTCATTATAGGGGACTGGAATGCAAAAGCACACCAGGTACATCGTGTGAAATGCCAGGCTGGATAAATCATAAGATGGAAGATCACAATTATGAGATTGCTGGGAGAAATATCAACAGCCATCAAGATCTGTAGGCACATGCATGCATGCTCAGTTGCTTCAGTCATATACAACTCTTTGCAACCCTATGGGCTGTAGCCTGCCAGGCTCCTCTGTCTATGGAATTCTCTAGGCAAGAATACTGGAGTGGTTTGCAGATGACAACACCATAATGGCAGAAAGTGAAGAGGAATTAAGAGCCTCTAGATAAAGGTGAAAGAAGAGAGTGAAAAAGTTGGCTTAACACTCAACATTCGAAAAACTAAGATCATGGCATCTGGTCCCATCACTTCATGACAAATAGAAGGGAAAAAGTGGAAACAGTGACAGACTTCATTTTCTTGGGCTCCAAAATCACTGTGGTGGTGACTGCAGCCATGAAATTAAAAGATGATTGCTCCTTGGAAGAAAAGCAATGACCAACCTAGACAGCATGTTAAAAAGCAGAGACTTCAGTTTGCCTATAAAGATCTGTATAGTCAAAGCTATGGCTTCCTCAGTAGTCGTGTATGGATGTGACAGTTGGACTGACTGCCAAAAAATTGATGCTTTCAAATGTGCTGGAGAAGACTCTTAGAAGTCCCCTGGACATCAAGGAGATAAAACCAGTCAGTCTTAAAGGAAATCAACCCTGAATATTCATTGGAAGGACTGATGCTGAAGCTGAAGCTTCAATACTTTGACCAACAGAGACAAAGAGCTGACTCACTGGAAAAGACCCCAATGGTGGGAAAGATTGGAGGCAGGAGGAGAAAGGGATGACAGGGGGTGACATAGATGGATGGCATCACCAATTCAATGGACATGAGTTTGAGCTAATTCTGGGAGATGGTGAAGGACGGGAAAGCCTGGTGTGCTGCAGTCTATTGCAAAGATTCAGACATAAGTGAGTGACTGAACAACAACAATAAGAACACATGTTGTGTCCAAGTAACTCTCAGTGATGGAGAGGAAGAGGTTGGTGGGTGATACTGGTAATCAATAATATGCTAGTGTCTTCCATGACTGTGAACATGGGTGAGCTAGAAAGAGAATGCAAACCACCTGAGAAAATATAATCATGGAAAGAAGAAGTGAGAGGAATAGATAAGCTGATGAGAAAAATGCTGAGCAGAGAATAAAATGAGTTGTGACTAATATTAATACATCACTAGCACATGGCAGATGCCGTGATGGATTGTTATAATATATACATTAATTCATCCTCACAATAATCCTACATTATAGATCCATTCAATTGTAAAATGGAAAAACTGAGACTCACTGGAGTTTAAGTAGCTTGTCCTAGAAGCACTCTAAAATTCTAGGTGTAAGACAAAATGCAAGGTTCTCTGAGTGAGCGAAAGTTGCTCAGTCATGTATGACTCTTTGCAACCCCATGGCCTATACAATCCATGGAATTCTCCAGGCCAGAACACTGCAGTGGGTAGCCTTTTCCTTCTCTGTGGAATCTTCCCAACCCAGGGATCAAACCCAGGTGTCCTGCATTGCAGGCAAATTCTTCACCAGCTTTTTTCTATTTTATTATTTTTCCAGTCTGCAGGAGAGAGTTAGCACCTGGGTAACATAATCCATAAGATAAAGTGAGTTTCCAAAGTTTCACATTCGTGTATACACCTTTATTATCCATCTAGGTTGTAAACCCCTTAAGACAAGGACCAATAAGTTCATGTGCTTTTAAGGCAAATAATATTTTACACTTATATAAAGTTGATGAATCAAGAAATATATTTCCACAAAAATATGCATTTGCAGGAGCTTAACTAAAGCATTCCATCAATAAAATAAAGCAAAATAATGGTGATCTGTTCCATAGTAAAAAGTTGATCTGTTAATCTGCAAATCTGTATACTTTTGATAGTACATTTTATTACATATAAATCATAAATCAATTAAAATAATAAATAGTAAATAAAAAACTGGGCAATGAGGAGTCCCACTTCTGATTATACCGGATGTAGCCTACCTAAACCCTTCTTTAAAACAACTAAGAATTGACTAATACTGGAAAACTGTGTAAAGAAAATTGGATTGCTACTGAGAAAATGAAACTTCAGAGGTCAAAATCCAGGAAAGAATAAAACTCAGAGAGATGCATCACATATTTTGTGTCCAGGTTCTCTCCTTGTGGCATGTATATTTTCTTGGCTATGAGGAGAAGCTGAGAAACCAAGAGGGTGACTGCTATGAAATCATCAGAGAATTCAGGAGCTTTCAGAACTGAGAAGATAAAAACTGCAGATGGGCCCGCTGAAGGGCCAGGCAGGATGGGAGGGACCAAGTTTTCCTAAAGAAGGAAGGTGCAAATAAATAAGACCAAAGAACAGTGTAATTTCCTTCACTAGATCTGCTAAATACTGAAGCTATCACATGGCAAGAGGCTGGAAAGTCAATAAGAAATAGCTGAAAAATAAGGAGAGCTTAACGTGCTGGAGAAAGAGAACACTGGGCTCATCATTCAGGCACGCATCAAAACTGCAACTACACACAGAGCATCTCCTGCTGAAATTCAACAGCTGGGAACTGGAACCGCTACGCCCAAGGGACGGAAAACTGCCTGGGGCTCTGGCTGGCTTGCCAGAACAAGCCCAGTGCACCCCCCATCCCACACCAAACTCCTGCGCCAGTGCCTCTGGCTCCTCTGCACTGCTCACCAGTAAGGTGGAGGCTGACAGTGTGCTGGGACCCCAGTTCAACACAGAACCTATCCTCATACCAAAGTGTATGCACTGGAGTAAAACATGAAACCAGGCACCCCAAGCCCCCAGGCCCCGCCATGTCCCAAATCACTGTGGAGACTGCCACCACACCCTGGAGACATCCAACTCCCTCAGGGCTCTGGCTCCAGCCCCTTAGCCTGCAACTCCACCCCTGATGGGTCAGTAACAGCCAATGAGCATAGGTGCAGCTTCAGCTCACACCTGGCTCTGGCTTTAACCCCTCCACCTCCATCCCACCTGCCACAAAGGCAGTGACTGCCAGCAAACCCCAAAGGAAGATACAGCCCATGCTCACTGCAGACCGGCTCTCCCTCCAAAGCCACTGGCAGACTGCATCCAGGGACACACACACACACTCTTTCAAGACTAGGATCAGTAACTATTTCTCGTAATTTCATTGAGACAGAGAAAGTCAAACAAAATTAGAAAACAGAGGACTATGTTTCAAACAAAAACAAGAAGAAAAACCCTAATGAAACAGAGGTAAATAATATACTTGAGAAAAAGTTCAAAGCAACAGTGATAAGAATACTAACTGATCTTGGGAAAAGAACAGATGAACACAGAATTTTAACAAAAAACTAGAAAATCAAAACCACAAGGAGATATCCCCTCACACCTGTCTGAATGGCTATCAGCAAAAAAGACAATAATAAATATTGTTAAAGATATGGAAAAAAAGGAAACCCTGGTTCACTGTTGGTAGGAATGTAAGTTGGTATGCCACTATTGAAACAGTATGGAACTCCCTTAAAAAATGTGACTACTATATGATCCAGCAATTCCCACTTCTGGGTATATATCCAAATAAAACAAAACCAGTAATGTGAAAACAAATGCACATCAATATTCACAGCATTAGCTACAATAGCCAAGACACATAAACAATTTAAATGCCTCTTAGATGACTAGAGAAAGAAGATGTGATATATACAATGAAATACTATTCAGACATAAAAAAAGAAAAAAATTGCCATTTGCAACAACATGGATGTACCTGAAAGGTATTATAGTAAGTGATGTAAATCAGATACTCTACTTAACCTTAGCCAAAAGGCCAAGAAGCAATATAAGTAAATACTTATTTGAAGTAAATCTGTACTTTATTTGAAGCAAATCAAATAAAGACAAATACTGTATGTTTCAACTTATATTTGGAAACTAAAACTAAAGGAATGGATGTACAAAACTTCAGAAGCAGACTCAGATACAGAGAGGAAGGGAGAGGAGTGGTGGGGAGATGCAAGATAGGGATTAAAAAGTACAAGGTATTAGATATAAAATAAATAAGGTACAAGGATATAATGTTCTGAACAGGGAATATTATCAATACTGTATAATAACTTTAAATGGAGTATAATCTATAAAAATGTCTAGTTATGTTGTATACCTGAAATTAATATTACATTGTAAATTAACTAAAATTCAACCAAAAAGTTAATTTAAAATAAAGATACAAATTGTGAAAAACAGAGTAGGGTTTTGGCAGGCTTACGGTGCATACAGTTAGAAACTGGACTCTAGCAGCCAAATATGCAAATATGGTTTCATAAAGCAATACAATATAGCAATGAGAATTTGATCCATGCAATATTATGGATGAATCTTACAAACGTAATGTTGATTCACATAAGATAGTTACCAAGAAAAGTACATACAACACATTTTCATTTATATAAAATAATAAGCAGATTTCATCATGATACAAATCAAGCTTGTTTTTCTTTGGTAGAGTAGTGACTAAGAAAGGCTAGAGACAGGTGACTTTCAGGTGTTAGTAAATTTTAGTTCTTAATATGGGCATGTTCATTTGAGAAAATTCAATGAACTATATACCTATGATTTATGTTCTTATTCTATTAATATTTTAAACAAATAAAATTTACTTTAACACAAGAAATCTTATTTATATACTATCCTTTGCCTGTTAACAGAAACTAAAAGATGACAAAATGAATG
>SJYQ01002394.1:175617-249715 GCA_006410935.1 Redunca redunca | reverse complement strand
TGACTCTATAGATTACTCAGTATTCTTTAAGATAAATTAGTCAGAGTGAGTTTCCATTGCTTACAACCAAGAATGCTAATGAATTCTATAGTCTACCAATAAATTATAAGGCGAGGTCTATCTCATCCCTGCACTCAAGGTCAATGCCTTCTCCAGCTCGCCAAGGAACAACAGTCCATGTGTGCCACAAAGAAATACTGCTACCATTTAATCAGATAAATTAACAAAAGTTGGATATGCATGCAACTGAAGATAGGAGTTAATAAAGTCGAAAAGAGAAATGATCGGCTTGAAGGAATTTCAAAAAAAATCTAATTGAGATTTTAATTTAATAACATCAGAGTTTTCTGTTAACTCTACTGTAGAAAACTTAGGTTTCCACAGATGATGATTTCATTATTAAGTACCCTAAAATTTGCCAAAAATTGTGCAATGAAAATGACCTCAAATCTAAACCAAAAACCTCAAACATTTTTAAGTTTAGTTTTCTAAATTAGCTGAGTTTTTTCCAAAAGTAATGTTTTTTATTTGATTCAAAATGATGGCCTTACCTCACCTAAATCATTATTTTTCTCAAAACTGAAGGGAAATGCAAATTTTAGAGATAATAGAATTCAGTTATTCAGGATGCAAAAGCAAAGAGCAGAAACACAATGTTAAGCACAAGAGGTAACAAGGAGTAAGTGAAGAAGGGATGGTATTTTTTAAATAGGATAAAATATGCTAGTAAAACTAGTTTATGTCAAAAAATGTCAAATATTTTTAAAAAGAGGCAAGGTCTGAAAAAATAAAACCCTCAGTGGGAAGTAAGAAAGCTGACAACACTGTCAGTTGTGGCTTGTTTGAGAAGAAGCTCAAATAGGGAAAGTTGAATTTAGTTTTTTTGCTAAGAAAAATATGATCAAACAAAATATCCCAAGGTACAAGCCCAAGAGGCCAGTAAACACTGAAGAAATCTTTCATGACCTTCTTTGAAGAGCCCTAGCATTCAAAACTCTAAGAGAAGGTACTGTTAGTCTGAAACTACTTTTCTCCAGAGCAATGATTCAACAATGATTCATCTTATCTTAAACTACTTGTTGGGCTAGCTCAAATCATAAGCCAAGAAACCAAGCTGAAGATGACTGAAATAATTCATCAGATGGCAGTCCTCATCTCAGCAACACCTGCACAAGAGACCCTGCAACTGCCAGGAGACCAAGGCTAATTCACCCAACATTGGCCAGATCCACACAAAACGTTGCTCAGGCTTGGCTTGAAACATAAAGACAACACAGAGAAGATGCAAAGAGAATTCTGAAGTCATGGTCCTTGTTTATTCCTACATCTTGAAATCCTCTAGCCTGCCCAACCAGTTCAGTCTTTCAAAGTATAAGAACGATCAAGAAGCGCAGAATTTCCCACTCAGCCACAAATATTCATTTCTCTTTCCCTTCCCTACACAGGACCATTCTCAAGTTATCACCTTATACTTCACTCCCAGGCATGCGTGCTCAGTCATTAAGTCATGTACAACTCTCTGTGACCCCGTGGGCTGTAGCCTGCCAGGCTCCTCTGTCCATGGGATTTCCCAGGCAAAAATACTGGGATGGGTTGCCATTTCCTCCTCCAGGGGATCCTCCTGACCCAGGGATCAAACCCGCATCTCTTGCTTGTCAGGTGGATTCTTTACCACCACACCACCAGGGAAGCCCCATACTTCCCTCCACATCAGCCTATAACATTCAGTGTATCTAAGTGTCTCTATGCCAAATAACACATTACTCTGAGAAGAGAGTAGTCTGATATTATCTCAAAGAGATCATGAAAAAGAAAAAAAAAGAAAACAAGAAGCATGTCTTATACTTGGATAGTCACATTCTTGCCCAACAAATTTTGCTGAGTAGATTAGCTTCACCCAATTCAATAATGGTTGAATAGATCCAAACTGGGGAGACCCAAGTGGAAGGACTACAAACTTGGAAGAGTTAAAGAGGCCACATTTCACCAAACCATAGGTAGGGTAGAGGAAGAAGAGAGGAGAGAGAGACAATTTTTTGATATCTGTGACCGGACCACATATATCTATGATCCCATGAAAGAGGGATTCTCCCTACTCAGTCTCTGGAGAAAATATATATCATCCAAGTTCCTGGAGGAATAAGACTTCTGAGAGCATAGAACAAGATAGAGATTGCTCCTAATTCTACATTACAAACAGATCAACAACAATCATGTCAGAAGGAAGTCTATCTGATATAGACATTAAAATAGCCACATCCTCTCTTTCCGTACATAAAACCTTTAGAGTGAGATTAAAGTTTTTAATCACATTCCCTCATATCCTTAGCTTCCCAGGTAGCTCAATGGTAAAGAATCCACCTGCTAAGGCAGGAGATGCGAGAGACATAGGTTCGATCCCTGGGTGGGGAAGATCTCCTGGAGAAGGAAATGGCAATCCACTTCAGTATTCTTGCCTGGAAAATCCCATGGACAGAGGAGCCTGATGGGCTAGTGTCCATGAGGTCACAAAGAGTCAGATGTGAGTCTTCTTACTGAGCATCAATTCTCCTGTAAGTCAATGTGCAAAATTATCTGTCAATACAGACCATCTGCTTGTCCTGGTATATGGTGATATTAATTTTCATTCAGGTTCTGAGGTTACTAGTTTCCAAAAGGAGAATTACTATGAGTAAATTTGGGATGGAAGTCACTCATGGAATTTAAAGTCAGAAGTTAGCCTTAAGATCCTCCCTAAACTGGATCCCACATTACCCAGGTAGGATGGCAGGCTCAGAAAAAAAGGATAAGAATTTGTTACAGGCATGTATATTCCAGGAGAAGCATGAAGGCATACACATTTAAAAGGACAGAGTCTTTGCGGGTCCACAGTGCCTCAGAATTTGGGGGAAAGAAAGGACTTTCCTTAAGAGAGTTCCTTTCTCTTTCCTCCCTGGCCCCAGAGGGTAAAAACACACTTATTAACCCAAAACATTTCACCCAGTTGGTGTTGTGGTCATAGAAAAAGCAAAAGCAAAACAAAACAAAACTTTTATGTGTCAGTGACTGTCTCCCCCTCAATAGAAAACCCATTCCTGCCAAGCAAAAGCTCAAGGAGTATTCATCTTTGTCATTTTCTCCAACCTCTCTGCAACCCTTTTTGATCGTCTGTTATGGTTCATTGTCCTTACACTTAGGGAGCATCCTGCCAGCGCAAGCTAAGAAGTCAGAGTAAACTGATGCTGATTTTCACAAGATGCTATTCTCTGTGTCAAACTCAACCTTTCTTTGAGAACCTGTAATGCATTTAGCCCATTTCCAGGAATTTGAAAAGATTCAGTATTAGTATTGTGCATCTGTCCCATGTAAGACTATAAACAACGTGAAGAAACCTGCAAGATCCACACATACACAAAAAAAATTAATAGAAGACTTTATACAAATTCTTAGAGTAAATAGTATAAGTTAGATAGGAATTTAGGAAAAATGTGCCAGTAAGGATTGCAGTTCTCAAGGAAGGATTTGTGAAGGAAGCACAATTTTTCAATTCTTTTTTTTTAACAAGCATCATTATGATTACAAGTGTAATACATACACTTTAAAGAATTTACACAATGCATACATATAAGAAAAGGTAAATTTTCTCCCCCAGATCACACTCCTCAAGAGATAATTACTGTTACTGATATGGTTTATACTCTTTTGCCTTTTTTCCCTTACTATATGTACACATATCCGAATTTACTTTTACTACAGTCCTTTTTCGTATTTGTGGTACACCCTGATCATGTTTCCTCACAGAACACATAACTTGTAGCTCATTTTTAAAATTTTCAACATGATATGTCATAGTATAGATATAGGAGGAAAAATGATCAGTTGAAATAGGTGGGGAAAAGAGATGATATTTCAAGCAGAAGAGACAGAAAGAACAGGACTGAACATAGATTATTCTTGGAACAGTCAGAAAATGGACATCAGGCTAGAGGAATAGTAGATGTGAGGATGGAGAAGCTGTCAGGTTTTAAAGGGTATTGAAAATCAGGCAAAAAACATTAGATTTGGCTGAAAATATGAGCATTTTTAACTCTGGGAAAACTACGCTATTTTATTACATTCTGTTTTTGTGATAAAGTCAGAGGCTGAACTATTACCAGGGCTGGACAACTGGACTCTGCTCCACATACCAAAATACACAGAATCCATTTAGAGAGTAGACAATTTTAAAAAAACTCTTGCACTTACATCACAGTAGTGCCTAGGTGGTGCTAGTAGTAAAGAACCCTCCTGTCAATGCAGGAGACATAAGAGATGTGAGCTCAATCCCTGGGTCAGGAAGATCCCCTGGAGGAGGGCATAGAAACCCACTGCAGTATTCTTGCCTGGAGAATCCCATGGACAGAGGAGCCCTGTGGGCTAGCATCTATAGGGTCACAAAGAGTTGGACACAACTGAAACAACTTACCATGCACGCACGCAAGTGCAATAAAAGCAACTGAACCGACCAAGTGTAATTGATTAAAACCCGTACCCAAGCACTGGATGATGGGTCCTTCTGTAGACTCAAGAGGAAAGTTTATTCAAAGTGTGACACTAGCATTGATCCTAAAATGGCTTGTCACAGCCTTGTCTTGAGCGAGCTCCTTCCTTACAGCTCATCTTTTGTGTTTTTTCCTTCGCTGATGAATTGAAGTGACTTCCCAACATTTTTCATTTTAAGATCAATGAATTGGCCAACTTGGTGACTATGTTTTGGAAGACAAGAGATGGAAGCAGAACTCTCCCAGTTCCTGCTGTGGCTCAGTGCAGACACTGGAAACAGACCCACTTCAGCATCCTGCTCACCCCCCAGCAAAAGTAAGAGTGGCCTAGAAGTGTAAAAACCTTTATGATCTATTCTATATGGGTCTGTAGAATTTGAATTTTTAAGTGTTAATACTTCTCATACTATATGTGTTATATAAGGCATTTTAAAATATTCAGAGAAATTTTGAAAAGCAAAGAATTCCTTCTTGTATCTCCTAGTTGAATTTTTCTCTAATTGTGAGTCCTGTCCCTTTTTCTTCAGCAGTATAATGTCTATTTTATGAATTCTAGTTGAATGATTTGGACTGATTTGGGGGAAGAGGATGATGAATCATTTTTTAAGTTCTCATAATAGGTATTAAAGACAGAGGCTATGTGTTCACTGCAACTAAGTTATTAATTTACCTTGACCAGAAAGTGAAAACAATAAAATTAATTTAATCCCTTTCCCTTTTATAGTTAAGATATTTTTAGGCCTCTTATACTCGTTTCTGACCCATTCTCTTGCCTGACTCAATTAAGAAGTCCTCTTTGGTGACATCTACTTAATGTTATTTTAACTGCTTTGAAATCTAGTCTGGGGAACTACATGACTCCAGTATATGAGCTAGTGTCTAATATCTGGCTCTAACATTTGCCCAGCTACAAATGATGTGGCAAATTTGTCCAAATATATACAGCAAATATTTTCTCTAGATACCAGAAATACAACAATAAACAAACAGAAAATACTCTGCCCTTCAAATGGTTTACATTCTAGTTGAAGATGAAAACCTTAATTTCAAAGGATTTTCTTCTCCAAACTAAAATCTTTTGCCCTGGACTTGGAGAATATATATGGCTTCCCTGGTAGCTCAGAGGGTAAAGCTCCTGCAATGCAGGAAACCTGGGTTCGATCCCTGGGTCAGGAAGATCCCCTGGAGAAGGAAATGGCAACCCACTCCAGTACTCTTACCTGGAAAACCCCATAGACAGAGAAGCCTGGTAGACTACAGTCCATGGGATCGCAAAGAGTCGGACACGACTGAGCGACTTCACTTTGGAGTATATATTGCCTTTAAAAATGAGATGATCATTTCTCCAAAGCATAGATGTCAAAGGCTTTTGAATTAAAACAACAACAACAAAAAAAAACCCTTCCTCCTGATGTCTTCCTAAGTAAGGACCTAGGTAAGGTAAGATTTCTACTCCATTGTAGAAAATATAACCGTGAGTTGTCTGTGATAAAAACCTTCAGTTGGCAGTCATTGCCAAAGTGATAGGACCCTTAGGATGGCTCTTGGTACTCTGACCAACTAGCTTGGCTTTCCCTGCTTGACTTAAATCTTCAGTTCTTGATGAAGATATTGGTGATTATCTGGTCTGAGGTATAGAGTAAGACTTCTTGACTTACTCATTCCTCTAGGGACAAGACATCTTTTGTCATTAATAATCCAAAATTGCCTAATACTGAATGTGGTCATTTTAGCTAGTTAAGAGGATAGAAATATGTTTGAGGAAATAATATCAGCCCCTGCAGCTCAATTCCAGAAAAATAAATGACCCAATCAAAAAATGGGCCAAAGAACTAAACAGACATTTCTCCAAAGAAGACATACAGATGGCTAACAAACACATGAAAAGATGCTCAACATCACTCATTAATGCAAGTCAAAACCAAAATGAGGTACCATCTCATGCCAGTCAGAATGGCTGCTATCAAAAAGTCTACAAACAATAAATGCTGGAGAGGGTGTGGAGAAAAGGGAACCCTCTTACACTGTTGGTGGGAATGCAAACTAGTACAGCTACTATGGAGAACAGTGTGGAGATTCCTTAAAAAACTGGAAATAGAACTGCCTTATGACCCAGCAATCCCACTGCTGGGCATACACACTGAAACCAGAATTGAAAGAGACACATGTACCCCAGTGTTCATCACAGCACTGTTTACAATAACCAGGACATGGAAGCAACCTAGATGCCCAATGGCAGACGAATGGATAATAAAGCTGTGGTACATATATACAATGGAATATTACTCAGCCGTTAAAAAGAACACATTTAAATCAGTTCTAATGAGGTGGATGAAACTGGAGCCTATTATACAGAGTGAAGCAAGCCAGAAAGAAAAACACCCATTCAGTATACTAACACATATATAAGGAATTTAGAAAGATGGTAACGAGGACCCTATATGCGAGACAGCAAAAGAGACACAGATGTAAAGAACAGTCTTTTGGACTCTGGGAGAAGGCGAGAGTGGGATGATTTGAGAGGGTAGCGATGAAATGTCTATATTATCATTTGTGAAGGGGATTGCCAGTCCATGTTCGATGCATGAGACAGGGTGCTCAGGGCTGGTGCACTGGGATGACCCTGGGGGATGGGATGGGGAGGGAGGTAAGGAGGGAGGTTCTAGATGGGGAGCACATGTGCGCCTGTGGCTGATTCATGTCAATGTATGGCAAAAAACACTACAATATTGTAAAGTAATTAGCCTCCAATCAAGACAAATTAATTAATTTTAAAAATAAATAAATAAAAATTAAGAAATGGTAAAAAATAATATCAGCCTAATGCTTTTTTGTACCACTGGCCTCTGCATAATAGATGTTTACAGATTATCAGTCTCACAATAGATGCTTACAGATTATCAGTCTCACAATAGATGCTTACAGATTATCAGTCTATATTTTAAAATATGTGTTAATAAATGTTCCTCCTAATCTAGGACTTCCTTTATTACAGATCTAAGGAAAGTAAAGAAATAGTGTTATGTCTCAGATAATCATTCAAATGGAATACCAAAACAACAGCCTCCTTAGGGATCAAGAATTACTACTGGCTATTTAAACACACAAACACACACTTGCTCACCCCTGTGTCATTGATCCTTTTTTCCCAAGGTTGCTAAATTAAAAGTAAAAAGGAAAATCTCTCATTGACTTATTTTTTCTAAGATTCATGTGGAATCTTATGAGCATCTTGAATATTATTGGCTAAACTATGCTGTCTTCGTCAAGAAAATACTGTAAAAAGGTCAGAATATTCCTTTGGCAAAATCATATAAGCCAATACAGCATTAGTTTTTATATGCAGTAAGTTAAAACTTTCTTACCATATGAACACTATCAAAAGCTTCTAGTTTCTATTTTTTTCCAAAATAAAAATCTCCCTAAATTTAGCATATTGAAAAACAGAGACATTACTTTGCCAACAAAGGTCCATCTGGTCAAGGCTATGGCTTTTCCTGTGGTCATGTATGGATGTGAGAGTTGGATTGTGAAGAAAGCTGAGCGCTGAAGAATTGATGCTTTTGAACTGTGGTGTTGGAGAAGACTCTTGAGAGTCCCTTGGACTGCAAGGAGATCCAACCAGTCCATTCTGAAGGAGATCAGCCCTGGGATTTCTTTGGAAGGAATGATGCTAAAGCTGAAACTCCAATACTTTGGCCACCTGATGAGAAGAGTTGACTCATTGGAAAAGACTCTGATGCTGGGAGGGATTGGGGGCAGGAGGAGAAGGGGACGACAGAGGATGAGATGACTGGATGGCATCACTGACTTGATGGACGTGAGTCTGAGTGAACTCCGGGAGTTGGTGATGGACAGGGAGGCCTGGCATGCTGCGATTCATGGGGTCGCCAAAAGTCAGACACGACTGAGCAACTGAACTGAACTGAAGAGGACTAGCCCCATGATACAGGGCTTATTAAGAATTTTCTGGCATCATACTGCTTGTGTCAAACTGCATGAACCAAGTTACACAACCAGTCTGTGTAGCCACGTTACACAACCCTGTCAAGGTGGGAAGAGACCATCCAAAGATGGAAAGGGACTCACCTGGAGGCAGTGGCATGTTTGTAAGAGTTTAACAACCAGCTCTCTGAGTGAAGCAGCTCTGAATTAAAACATTTGCCAGTTTCTAGAATACAAATTCTCGTACTGTGGTCCTTGACGGGCTTCCCAGGTGATGCTAGTGGTAAACAACCTGCCTGCCGATGCAGGAGACATAGAGATGTGTATTTGACCCCTGGGTTGGGAATGGCAACCCACTCCAGTATTCTTGCATAGTGAATCCCATGGACAGAGGAGCCTGGCGAGTACACTCCACAGGGTTGCACAGAGTCGGATATGAGTGAAGAGACTTAGCACGCACACACACAGCACGCCTGGCCCATGAGGGAGGCCTGGTGTGCTTCGATTCATGGGGTTGCAAAGAGTCGGACACGACTGAGCGACTCTACTGAACTGACCTGAACTGAAATTTAGAGTTAAGTTATTTGGGATTACTAAGAGAATTTAGAAAGTCAGTTAGATTCAAAATCAGTATTCCAAACCAATGCAAGTTCGTTTACCAACAGAGAAGAGATTTCCTAACAAACTGATCCTCCTGCAAATAATAGCTACAAATAAAAGGGAAAAAATACAAAAACCAATCTGAAGCCTCTAAAGACTGAAAAAAGGGTCAGGCACTTTTGGAGGAGCAAAAAGCAGAGCAAGTGATTAGCATGGAGTGAGTTCTCATTTTCTGGTTTTTCCTTTAGAGTAGCTAAAACTTTAATGGAAAGCTTGCCATCTTTCTAACCAAAGGAACTGGGAAAAGAAGACTAGAAAACCCAGGGCCACTAGATGAGAGAGGGAGGACACAGAAGAGAGAAATCCAAAGAAAAGTAACCTCTACCTTTTTGTTTAAACTCTGCCCAAACCTCTGACCCCTGAACCACTCACTCATGGAGAAAACAGAAAGAATCTTACAGCTAAAGGCTTAAAGAACTGAATTAGATCTGAGCTACGACCAACCAGAGACATGACAATTTTTAGTTTCAATCTAGCTAAGTTAATTGCTTGTTGTATTAGTTTGCTAGGCTGCCATAACAAAGTGCTATAGGCTGGGTGCCTTAAATAACAGAAATTTATTTTCTCACGATTCTGGAGGCTAGAAGTCTAAGACTAAGGAAGTGGCGTGGCTGGCTTCTCCGGAGGCCAGTCTCCCTGGCTCATAGATGGCCATCTTCTCCCTGTGGCTTCACATGGTCTTCCCTATTATATGCATGTATCCAGATTTCCTATTCTTATAAGGATACATAATGAATTAGAGCGCACACTGAAGACCTTATTTTAACTTAATTAAAACTTAGTTGGTTCTCTGTATCCACAGGTTTCACACAGATTCAGCCAACTACGGATCAAAAATATTTGGGAAAGAAATTCCAGCAAGTTCCAAAGAGCAAAGCTTGAATTTGCCATGCACTGGCAACAATTTACATTGTATTTACAACTGTTACATAGCATTTTCATTGTATTAGCTATTATAAGTAATCTAGAGATGATTGAAACTATACAGGAGGATGTAAGTTATATGTAAATACAATATCACTGTATACATCGGACATGAGCATCCACGAATTTTGGTATCCATAGGGCCTGGAACCAATCCCCCACAGACACCAAGGGACAACTCTACTTTTTAAAAGACTATATCACCAATGTATACATCACATTCTCAGTTAATGAGAATTATGACTGTAACATATGAATTTGTGGAGAACATAACTCAGACCACTTGCTAAAACACTGGTAGTCTTAGAACAATGTAACAAAATCCACAATCTCCAAAAAATAAAATTCAAATGTCCACTTCACATACCAAAATTACTTGACATATGAAGATCCAGGAAAATAAAACCCAACCGCAGGAGAAAAATCAGATTAGTCCCAAGGTCAACCAGATGCTGAAGTTATCAGGTAGAGACTTAGAAGAACTTATAACTGGGCACAGTGAGACAAAGAAAAATATACCTATAATGAATTGAATATAAGATATCAACTGCATTTATACCTATAGCAAATTGAAAATGAAAAGTATAAAGAGTACATTAGTATAAAACATAACAGACCTAGGAGTAGGCCAACAAGATATGCATAAGAACTTAAAAAGTATCATGAAACTTTTTGAGAAAGATTTTTAAAAGGCCAGTAAATAAAATACCATGTTCCTGAATTAGAAGTTTCAATATTATAAGGTGGTCAAATGTTTCAAATTTGTTTATAGATTCACTACACTAGCAATCAGAATCTCAGCAGGTTAGACTGTAGAACTTGATAAGCAGATTCTAAAATTTAGATGGATGTGAAATAAACAAAAATAACTAAGACACATCTAAA
This sequence comes from Redunca redunca, assembly GCA_006410935.1. Lineage (NCBI taxonomy): Eukaryota > Metazoa > Chordata > Mammalia > Artiodactyla > Bovidae > Redunca > Redunca redunca. The sequence goes on along the minus strand of SJYQ01002394.1, from coordinate 238,781 downwards.
AAGGAATAAAAGAGGTTAATTTGCCATAAGTACTAGATATGATATATAGTATAGCATTTTAATAAAGATAATAATACAGAGAAACAATAAATATCTCAGATATTTTTCTTCATTAGTACTAGGTTGATAACAGTTGTCCTTACAGTAAACTGGGATATGATTTTTTTGTTAAAAACTTATAGATCTTTTACTAATACTACCCAACAAAAAAATCAATTTCATGCTCATTAACCACATAAATGAAAAAGTAGAAATTACAATTCTTTTAAGAAATATTATATAAGAGTATTTTATGACCCCAGCTTAAGAAAGTTTTTCTACACAAAACACACATACACGTACATACACACCCACACACACACACAACTCCACTGTTCTTAAAGAAACAAGCAAATTGGAGCATGACACCAGCAAGATGGAGAAATAGGTGGTTCACAACTTCAGTCTTCCTCATAAAGAGCAGTTAATATCCATAGAAAGACACCTTTGTGAAAAACTCAGAAATCAAGGTTGAGGTTGAAGTACACCATATATCATACAGAAAAAGAAAAGACGTACTTTAAGGAGTGATTTCCTTTTGACCTTGTGGCCCCTCCCCAAGGCCACACAGTCCAGCCCGGGGCCTACAGTCCTGCAGTGGGAACGAGGACACAGGTGGACGCCTAGCTTCCTAGCATTCTGGGTTGCTTTCTGGGAGGTCCTCCTAGTGCGTCGCAGGGATCGCTGTAGAGAGTGGCTGGAGACAGAGAAGTGTTGAGGCTCATAGCAATTAGCGTGCAGATCTTGGCAGGCTGTTCCTACTGATCTCAGCGTTCGTGCAGAGATCCCACACAGTGGTTCCATTCATTCAGAGAGCTGAGGAAAGTGGCCCAGTGTGGCACGGCTACACAGTCAGAATCTCTACTGAGTTTGGGTCACAGGTCAGCAGGCGGTCCTGGCTGTGGAGCACATTCTAGATCAACACCTAGTCACTAGTCATGCCCAATGGCTGAGCACAGCCTTCAGCTCCTCTTGAGCAGGACGTCTGGCCTAAGACGCTAGGCAGCTGTACAACAAGTCCTATGACCTAGCCAAGAAAGGCAGTAAGGCAGTAACTCCGCACAGCTGCCGAGCAGGAAGCCTGTCCCGAGACTCTGGACAGCCACACAGCAAATCCTAAGTCCTGCCGGGAAAGGACAATCAGCAGCCCGATCCAACAGCTAAAAATGACAAGAAAAGGAAAGGAAATGATTTCTTCCAGTGTTAAGAATGTGAGAATACAGGATGACAAAGAATCAGATAAATATGACGCCAAAATGTCCAGCATTATCCTGATACTAGAGAATAAAGTCACTACAAGGAAAGAAAAATACAGACCAATATCCATAATGAATATAGATGTGAAAATTCTCAACAAAATAATAGTAAACCAAATTCCATAGCACATTAAAAGTATTATATGCCATGACTGAATAGGATTTAATCTTGGGTACAGTGATGCATCAACATAGGCAAATCAACAAATGCTATACACCATATTAACAAGATGAAAAGTTTAAATCATACGGTCAAAACTCATAGGAAAAAACACAGGCAGTATGCTTTTTGACATCAGTCTTAGAAATATTTTGGAGGGATATCTTTCCTCGGGTAAGAGAAACACAAGCAAAAATAAACAAGAGAGACTACATTAAATGGAAAAGTTTTTCATAGCAAAGGAAACTATCAGCAAATCAAAAAGACAACCTACTGAATGGGAGAAAATATTTGCAAATGATATTTTTGATAAGGGGTTAATATCCAAACTACACAAAGAACTCCTATAACTCAACACCAAAAAAATAAACAATCTAATTAAAAAATGGACAGAAGACCTGAGTAAACATTTTTCCAAAGAAGACATACAGATACCAAGCAGGCACATGAAAATATGCTTAATATCACTAAGGATCAGGGAAATGCAAACCAAAGCCATAATGAGATATCACCTCACACCTGTAAAATGGCCATCATCAAAAAGACAACGAATAACAAGTATTGGCAAGAATGTGGAGAAAAGGGAACCGTCATGCACATTGGTGAGAATATAAATTGCTGCATACACTATAGAAAACAGCAATTCCCCAAAAATTAAACACAGAACTACTATATAATCCAGCAATTCTATTTCTAGGTGTTTTTCTGAAGAAAACAAGACCACTGATTCTAAAAGATAATATACCCTTATGCTTATTGTGGCATCTTTCTTAATAGTCAAGATATGTAAAAAACATAGTTTCCGTCAGTAGGTAAATGAATAAAGAAGATATAGTGTGTGTGTGTGTATACACACGATGGAATACTTCTGAGTCATAAAAAAGAATAAAAGCTTGCCATTTGTGACAACATGGATGGACTAAGGGGATATTATACTAAATGAAATAAATCAGAGGAAGACAAATACCATATGATTTCATTTATACATGAATCTAAAATGAACAAAAGAAAACAAATATAACAAAACAGAAACAGTACAAACAGGTGGTTGCTGAGGAAGAGGGATGGTGGGATGAGGGAAAAGGTGAGGAAAATTAAGAGGTACAAACTTTCCAGTACAAAATAAATAGAGGGATAAAATGTATAGAATAAGGAATATAGTCAGTAATAATGTAATATCTTTGTACGGTTATAGATGGTAACTAGATTTATCATGGTGTCACTCTGTAATGTAAGAAATATTGAACACTATATTGTGCACCAGAAACTAACATAATGTTGTAGGTCAATTATACTTCAGAGAAAATCAAACTCCTAGAAAAAGAGATGAGGTTTGTGGTTACCAGAGGCAAAGGTGGGGGAATGGAAAATAAGATGAAGGTGTTTAAAAGGTATAAATTTCCAGTTACAACATAGACAAGCACTAAAGATGTAATGTACAACATAATATAATTAACACTACTATGTGTTATGTATGAAAGTTTTTAAGAGTAAACCCTAGAGTTTTCATCACAAAATATTTTCTTCTGTTTTGAACATATAAGAGATTAGAGATGGTCATTAAACTTTAGTGGTATCATTTTATGAGCTATATAAGTCAAGTCATTATGCTGTGTACCTTAAACTTGTACAATGCTAAATATCAATTATATCTCAATAAAACTGGAATAAAACAAATAAAAAATTTTAAATCATATGATCATCTTAATAGATACAGAAAGAGCATCTGACAAAATTCAACTTCTTTCAAGAGGAAAACTCTCAACAAACTGGATATAGGAGGAAAATAACTGAACATAATAAGGCCATGTATGATGACTCCATAGCTAACATCATAGTCAACAGTGAAAGGTTGGTAGCTTTTCCTCTAAGATCAAAAGAGAGACAAGAGTGCCTACTATCACAAGTCCTATACAACATAGCACATACAGAATTCTTAGCCATAGCAATTAGGCCAGAAATAAAAGCCATCCAAATCAGAAAGGAAGAAGCAAACTCTCTCTTTACAGACAACTGCAGATGAAAGGGACAATTTGCATATGACAGGACCTTACAGATAGAAAATCCTGAAGTCTACATCAAAAAACTGTTGGGACTAATGAGTAAATTATATAATGTTTCACTCTTCAGTTCAGTCCAGTCGCTCAATCGTGTCTGACTCTGCAACCCCATGAATCGCAGCACGCCAGGCCTCCCTGTCCATCACCAACTCCCGGAGTTCACTCAGACTCACGTCCATCAAGTCAGTGATGCCGTCCAGCCATCTCATACACCTGCCCCCAATCTCTCCCAGCATCAGAGTCTTTTCCAATAAGTCAACTCTCCTCATCAGGTGGCCAAAGTACTAGAGTTTTAGCTTCAGCATCATTCCTTCCAAAGAAATCCAGGGCTGATCTCCTTCAAAATGGACTGGTTGGATCTCCTTGCAGTCCAAGGGACTCTCAAGAGTCTTCTCCAACACCACAGTTCAAAAGCATCAATTCTTCAGCGCTCAGCTTTCTTCACAGTCCAACTCTCACATCCATACATGACCACAGGAAAAACCATAGCCTTGACTAGATGGACCTTTGTTGGCAAAGTAATGTCTCTGCTTTTCAATATGCTATAGAAGCAAGGTCTGATGCTGTAAAGAGCAATATTGCACAGGAACCTGGAATGTCAGGTCTATGAATCAAGGCAAATTGGAAGTGGTCAGACAGGAGATGGCAAGAGTGAACGTCGACATTCTAGGAATCAGCAAACTAAAATGGACTGGAATGGGCGTTTTTAACTCAGATGACCATTATATCTACTACTGTGGGTAGGAATCCCTCAGAAGAAATGGAGCAGCCATCATGTTCAACAGAAGAGTCCGAAATGCAGTACTTGGATGCAATCTCAAAAATGACAGAATGATCTCTGTTCGTTTCCAAGGCAAACTATTCAATATCACAATAATCCAAGTCTATGCCCCAACCAGTAATGCTGAAGAAGCTGCAGTTGAACGGTTCTATGAAGACCTACAAGACCTTTTAGAACTAACACCCAAAAAAGATGTCCTTTTCATTATAGGGAACTGGAATGCAAAAGTAGGAAGTCAAGAAACACCTGGAGTAACAGTCAAATTTGGCCTTGGAATACGGAATGAAGCAGGGAAAATGCTAATAGAGTTTTACCAAGATAATGCACTGGTCATAGCAAACACCCTCTTCTAACAACACAAGAGAAGACTCTACACATGGGCATCACCAGATGGTCAATACCGAAATCAGATTGACTATATTCTCTGCAGCAAAAGTTGGAGAAGCTCTATACAGTCAACAAAAACAAAACCAGGAGCTGACTATGGCTCAGATCATGAACTCCTTATTACCAAATTCAGACTTAAATTGAAGAAAGTAGGGAAAACCGCTAGACCATTCAGGTATGACCTAAATCAAATCCCTTATGATTATACAGTGGAAGTGACAAATAGATTTAAGGGCCTAGATCTGATAGATAGAGTGCCTGATGAACTATGGAATGAGGTTCGTGACATTGTACAGGAGACAGGCATCAAGACCATCCCCATGGAAAAGAAATGCAAAAAAAAACAAAATGGCTGTCTGGGGAAGCTTTACAAATAGCTGTGAAAAGACGAGAGGCAAAAAGCAAAGGAGAAAAGGAAAGATATAAGCATTTGAATGCAGAGTTCCAAAGAATAGCAAGAAGACATAAGAAAGCCTTCTTCCGTGATCAATGCAAAGAAATAGAGGAAAACAACAGAATGGGAAAGACTAGAGATCTCTTCAAGAAAATTAGAGATACCAAGGGAACATTTCATGCAAAGATGGGCTCGATAAAGGACAGAAATTGTATGGACCTAACAGAAGCAGAAGATATTAAGAAGAGATGGCAAGAATGAACAGAAGAACTGTATAAAAATGATCTTCATGACCCGGATAATCATGATGGTGTGATCACTCATCTAGAACCAGACATCTTGGAATGTGAAGTCAAGAGGGCCTTAGAAAGCATCACTATGAAAAAAGCTAGTGGAGGTGATAGCATTCCAGTTGAGCTATTTCAAATCCTGAAAGATGATGCTGTGAAAGTGCTGCACTCAATATGCCAGCAAATTTGGAAAACTCAGCAGTGGCCACAGGACTGGAAAAGGTCAGTTTTCATTCCAATCCCAAAGAAAGGCAATGCCAAAGAATGCTCAAACGACCGCACAATTGCACTCATCTCACGTGCTAGTAAAGTAATGCTCAAAATTCTCCAAGCCAGGCTTCAGCAATACGTGAACCATGAACTCCCTGATGTTCAACCTGATTTTAGAAAAAGCAGAGGAACCAGAGATCAAATTGCCAACATCCGCTGGATCACAGAAAAAGCAAGAGAGTTCCAGAAAAACAGCTATTTCTGCTTTCTTGAGTATGCCAAAGCCTTTGACTGTGTGGATCACAATCAACTGTGGAAAATTCTGAAAGAGATGGGAATACCAGACCACCTCATCCGCCTCTTGAGAAATCTGTATGCAGGCCAGGAAGCAACAGTTAGAACTGGACATGGAACAACAGACTGGTTCCAAATAGGAAAAGGAGTATGTCAAGGCTGTATATTGTCACCCTGCTTATTTAACTTATATGCAGAGTACATCATGAGAAATGTCAAGGCTGTATATTGTCATCCTGCTTATTTAACTTATATGCAGAGTACATCATGAGAAACACTGGACTGGAAGAAACACAAGCTGGAATCAAGATTGCCTGGAGAAATAGCAATAGCCTCAGATATGCAGATGACACCACCCTTATGGCAGAAAGTGAAGAGGAACTAAAAGCCTCTTGATGAAAGTGAAAGAGGAGAGTGAAAAAGTTGGCTTAAAGCGCAACATTCAGATAATGAAGATCATGGCATCTGGTCCCATTACTTCATGGGAAATAGATGGAGAAACAGTGGAAACACTGTCAGACTTTATTTTGGGGGGCTCCAAAATCACTGCAGATGGTGATTGCAGCCATGAAATTAAAAGACGCTTACTCCTTGGAAGAAAAGTTATGACCAACCTAGAGAGCATATTCAAAAGCAGAGACATTTCTTTGCTGACTAAGGTCTGTCTAGTCAAGGCTATGGTTTTTCCAGTGGTCATGTATGGATGTGAGAGTTGGACTGTGAAGAAAGCTGAGTGCCAAAGAATTGATGCATTTGAACTGTGGTGTTGGAGAAGACTCTTGAGAGTCCCTTGGACTGCAGGGAGATCCAATCAGTCCATTCTGAAGGAGATCAGCCCTGGGATTTCTTTGGAAGGAATGATGCTGAGGCTGAAACTCTAGTACTTTGGCCACCTCATGTGAAGAGTTGACTCATTGGAAAAGACTCTGATGCTGGGAGGGTTTGGGGGCAGGAGAAGAAGGAGACGACCCAGGATGAGATGGCTGGATGGCATCATTGACACAACGGACGCGAGTCTGCGTGAAGTCTGGGAGTTGGTGATGGACAGGGAGGCTTGGCGTGCTGCGATTCATGGGGTCGCAAAGAGTCAGACACGACTGAGCGACTGAACTGAACTGAACTGATTGGTCACAACTTTTCTTCCAAGGAGTGTCTTTTAATTTCATGGCTGCAGTCACCTTCTGCAGTGATTTTGGAGCCCCCAAAAATAAAGTCTGACACTTTCCACTGTTCCCATTTATTTCCCATGAAGTGATGGGACCAGATGCCACTTCCTGCCACTTCTGATGCCATGAACTTCGTTTTCTGAATGTTGAGCTTTAAGCCAACTTTTTCACTCTCTTCTTTCACCTTCTTCAAGAGGCTTTTTAGTTCCTCTTCACTTTCTGCCATAAGGGTGGTGTCCTCTGCATATCTGAGGTTATTGATGTTTCTCCCGGCAATCTTGATTTCAGCTTGTGCTTCTTCCAGTCCAGCGTTTCTCATGATGTACTCTGCATAGAAGTTAAATAAGGAGGGTGACAATATATAGCCTTGACATACTCCTTTTCCTATTTGGAACCAGTCTGTTGTTCCATGTCCAGTTCTAACTGTTGTTTCCTCACCTGCATATAGGTTTCTCAAGAGGCAGGTGAGGTGGTCTGGTATTCCCATCTCTTTCAGAATTTTCCACAGTTTCACTCTTAGCAGTCATTAAATTAACAAATACTTCACTAACAACACATTCAGCATTAGGCCCTGAATTCTGAGTGACAGAACATTATAACAAACATACCATGCTGTTGCTACATCTCTATTTTTTTGCACATATTCTTTCTTCTTCCTGAAAGGCCCTTTCCCCCTCTAGACTGCCCAGTAAATACCTATTCATGTGTTACTAATAAATCCCAGTTTAGATATTCCCTTTTCTGGTAAACATTCTAAGACTCAGTGTAGAATTAATTTGCTCATGTTTCCCTTATACTTTGCACATATGTTTCCTATTATATTTAACCACTCTAGTTTAGTCATTTACTTATTATAAGTCACCTCTCTCATTAGATTATGAGTTCCCTAAATCAGATAACTGTCTTTTGTGCATTATCAAGTGTCTCATAATTGTAAAACCCTTAGCACAGAAGTGATGCCTAACAAATGTATTAGGTGAAGTGATCTATCTGGTTTTGAACTCACGCTTCCTTGATGAGCAGAAAGTGAAAGTGAAAAGTGAAAGTGAAGTAGCTCAGTTGTGTCCGACTCTTTGTGACCCCATGGACTGTAGCCTATCAGGCTCCTCCGTCCATGGGATTTTCCAGGCAAGAGTGCTGGAGTGGATTGCCATTTCCTTCTCCAGGGGATCTTCCCAACCCAGGAATCAAACCCGGGTTTCCCTCATTGCAAGCAGACGCTTTACCGTCTGAGCAGAGACAAGTATAAGTAATAATGGTCACATAGGAACATGGGAAGATTACAAGTTGTGGGTTACTCATTACTGCAGTTGCAGACCAAGGAAAGCATTTGAAGTTTAATATTGGAGGCAATGTTATGACCAAAGCCAGGAATAGGATCCCCATAGGGTCCACAGTCAAACTGACCTTGATAATCATGGGAACACAACAAAATAATAAAGAGTATAATTCCAGAGAATTAATTCTAGATGAGGTACTGGGTTTAACCTGGCTCTGACCCTTGCAGGTTGCATAACAGTGGGTAAGTTTCTTCATCTCTCTACTCCTCAGTCTCCTCACCTATAAAAGTGGGGATAATAAATAGTAATATGATAGTTTTAAATATTATCTGCAAATTATTTGACATTATTCCCATTAAAAGTTAAATCTAATCCCTCTCCCTTTGTTTCTATTGAGCAGAATTTTGGTAGAAATTACCCAATATGACTTCAATATGGTTATTGAAGCTAGGTTATAAGTGATGGCACAGTGATACAATTTCTCCTTGACTCTCTCTCTTGAGAATTGTGCCTATGAAGTCCTAAGCTGCTATGTAAAAAGTATATAAACATTGAAGCTGCCATATTGAAGAAAACAGATAAACAGTCCACATGAGGAGAGAGAGATGTCTGGAGATTCCCAGCTGTTCCAGCCCCTGATGGCTGAATCCTGCCAAATCTAGTGCCATACACGTGAGTGAGTGAGCTTTCAGCTGACTTCAGCCCCAGCTTTCCAGCTACCCAAGCTGACACCGAGTATAGAAAAGAGTGTTACTCTACTAGGTTTGCCCAAATTGCAGATATGTGGGCAAAACTAAATTTATTTTTAAACAACTGAGTTTTTGTTTCAAAAATGGAGTGCTGCTAAAATAAAATCTAAAATAAGAGGCTTTGGAACTAGAGGAAGAATCTGGAATAACATAGACTGTTAGCCAAAGCATGGTGAACCAAGAGGTTGTTTATGAAAGTTTAAAAGAAGTTTTAAAAAATGCTATGAAAGTTGGAGGAAAATGTACAGTTATTTTGTAGTCATAGGAAATTTAGCAACATTGTTGCCTACAGTAAATTGGAAAATAAAAAATGTGTACCTAACGAAGTAGATGATCAGTTAAGGGATTTGCAGGAGCTACCTGACTCTCTCTCTCTGTATGGTATGTGTGTGTGTGTGTGTGTGTGTGTGTGTGTGTGTGTGCGCGCGCGCGTGCGTGCATGTGTGCGTGCGTGTGTGTGTGTGTGTGTATTTGTAGCCTTTAGTAAAGCATGGGAGGATAGAGGTAAAGCAGTGAAGTAACTATTAAATATATGTAAGGGAGCTAGGACTTTCTGTATTTGAAAATAAAATTGTTTTTTAGTCTCTCAGATGGCAAATAATGCTAAAATTAAGAAATGACTTTCTAGAAATGATCAATTCCTGATGTTATAAAAAGTGATCTAAAGATACAGTCAAGTATGACTCTAGAATCTTGGGAAATTTAAGATGGGTGCCTCACATACAGAAACATAGAGCCCCCCCACCAATTATCTTTGTGCATCCTCTTCATAAAATAATAGGGTTTCTAATAGTCTTAAGCATATTTTCCTATAGCTGCCTTATGGGAAGACCAAGGTGGATAAGGCTTATGTCAGTAAGATTTGTGAATGTAACTTTTGTCCAATTGAGTGGCTCCAACAAGGTTCCCATAAGTTCTTAGAATAATGGCATAAACAGGCTAAGTGAACTGTTCAGCTGCAAACACCAGCCATTTCCTATGGAGAAGGAAAAATGTGTCTGAGTACAGAACCAAATTGTCAAGAGTCATTCCTAGGAACAAGGACTGAGTTCTGATCGAGGAACTGACAACATGAACAGGATATTAGACCAGGAATTCTTGTGTGCTACATTCTCCTTTTTTTGAACAGAAGGGTCTACAGAAGTTCTACCATGACTGTTCCACCAAAATACACTGATCGTATGGAGGAAAGATAACTTATCTCAAACGCTCAGCTTTTCAGATGGAGAGGAACTCAACCCAAAAAGCTGATTTCAAGGATGTACAGAATTTAGTCTCCTCTATACCTGGATCTGATTTGAATGACCTTAATGTTGAGCCTGAAACCACATTAAGTAAGATTTCTCGGAGGTCTTGGGTGGAGCTGAGTATATTTTGGTGTCAGAAGAATACAAATAATTTGTGACCAAAGAGCAGACTGTGGTGGTTTTAAGAGCTATCTGTCAATTCTCTGACATTCCCTTCATAAAATGATGGCTCCTAATCTCCTTTCTCTTGAATATAGACTGCTTTCAGTGACTTGCTTCTGAAAAACATTGAATGAAACTAAAGTGATATTTTGTGATTTCCAAGGCCAAGTTAGACAAGTTAAAACAGCTTTCATCTGGCTTGCTGTCTCTCTTACTTCTGGCTCTGATATTGTCCACGAACACACTTTTTTTTTAAAGTACTTGGGAGTTGATAAATCTCATGTGAAAATTGATAGAATCAGAAGAAAAACACTATATTGATTTTAAAAAGAGAGTAAAATACAAAACTAAAATCTTAATAAAGTCAATAGATAAATACTACTTTCATCTGAGAGTCATCTAGTAAGAAAGGAAGTGAGAAAGGGGGAAAAAATCTATTACCAATCTAGGAAGTCAAAAAATATCAAAATCACGTTCACACAAAATGCTCAAAGGAGACAACTAACCTTTGTTCTAAATAAAACACAGGATCCTCACAGGCAGACACATTAGAAAAGACCACTGATCAATTAAGTAGGACAAAAACACTGGAGCAAGTACACGAGTTCCCTCGGTGTATCTGAATTTCAAAAAATAAAAAGATGTTCTCAAGTTGAACTCTCATTCAAAGTTATTTTTGAAGTGTTCATACTTTAGATAATAGCCCACTATGATTGGTAAGATGAAACAATGCTTTGAAACACATACCCTTCTCTTCTTTGAAACATACTTTGATAGTACATTGCTAGAAAAGATGCAATTGAAAATCAGGGTGAAGAGATGAGTCACCATTTGATGTCATTTTGTTAGCCTGTGAGGCAGGTCACATTAAGCTCTATAAGAATCAACTTTTTTCCTCCCATATCTGCCTTGCCCTTGAGCCTAATCTTCTAAAGTGCAGTAGGTAGTGCATTTTATTTCTATTCAATCATTCATAGTAATGATTACATTCTACCTTGAGACCCAGAGTGTACACACATTCACATATACATAAAACTGAAATTAAAATTTTATACTGGTTATGACTCAGTAAATGGATTTTGTAAACTACTCTCAACAGAGACTTGATCAACACTTTAGATACCACTGAACTAAGGAAACTGCCTAGTCCTTCTAAAGTTAACTTTGTTGATTCCCCTATGAATTGCTCAAATTTTCAGTCAATAAATCCATCCGATTTGAGATGTTATCTGTCTGGAGATTTGGATTTCTATTCATTTGTGCAATGGTCTTATTTGTGTCAAATACAACTTTCATATGTCATATATTCTAAGCATATAGGAATGAAGGATATAGTGGAAAACAAACATAGTACTACTTTCAAGGAGCTTAAGGTTTAAACAATATGAATTTTTAAATAACATCATGAATGTAAGGTAAAATATTATAGTTTCTATAAAGAAAGTCTATAAGATTCACTGATAAAGAAAACTAATAAGATAAGAGACTTACTTAGATACAGTGATCCAAGAAGGATTCGCTCTACACTAGGTATCTCAACCAGATCCTATGCTAGACTATTATTTCCTCCTTAATAATTGGTCTTCTTCTTTTCCATTTGAACGTTGTCTTAATTAGGGCCATTTTCCCCCAATTAAATATTCTATTTCTCAGCTTCCTTGGCAGCTAAGTATAACCAAGTGACTAAATTCTAGCCACTGTGATGTGAGCTGAAGCAACCTGTGCCATTTCTGAGTATTGTTCTATTTAAGAACCCAACAAAATTTTAGGTGCACAATACAGCTGAACATATACTCCCTTCATCTTTTTTCCCATCAACTGGTTGAAAGACGGTACACTCTGGGACTTAGAAACATAAGTCATGTGTGAAAATTGCTGAGTCACTTACCAAACCTGGATCACCAATCTGTCTCTGGGCTCTCACATGAAAAATAAGTAAACTTTCATATTATTGTGTGTTAGTCGCTCAGTTGTATCCAACTCTGCAACCCCATGGACTGTAGCCCGCCAGACTCCTCCATCCACAGGATTTTCCAGGCAAGAATACTGGAATGGGTTGCCATTTCCTTCTCCAAGGGATTTTCCTGACCAAGGGATTGTATCTGGGTCTCCCGCATTTCAGGCAGACTCTTGACTGAGTGAGCCACCAGGGAAGCCCCTAGAAGAAAAAGTGAAATTCGCTCAGTCCTGGCTGGCTCTTTGCGACCCCATGGACTATACAGTCCCTGGAATTCTCCAGGCCAGAATACTGGAGTGGGTAGCCTTTCCCTTCTTGAGGGGATCTTCCCAACCCAGGGATCGAACCCAGGTCTCCTGCATTGCAAGTGGATTCTTTACCAGCTGAGCCAGAAGGGAAGTCCCGAGCCACAGTATTACAGACTCCCTTTGTTCTGTTTCCCAACTAAAAACAGTACAAGAACTTAATGATGACAGGGACTAGCCACTTGAAAAATTAGGTTTATAGGTAATGGCTGAGGGGACAAGGGTACTAAAGGCAGAGGGAATAGTATATACAAAACCCCCAGGAAGGGAAGATTTTGTAGTTTCCAGGGAAGAGAGGAAGCTGATATGCTTGGAGTATAGTAGATGAATAGAGAATGAAACAGGTAATATTGAATGAGATGAATGAAAACAAAGCTGATCACAGCAGTGTTTTGAATAGGTATGAGAACAATTCTGTCAAGGTGAATAGAGAGAACTCCATTATGCCATGGATTAAACATCTTGAACAGTGCCTGGTATATATTAGGTGCTTGATTCCTTTTCTTTCTCTCTGCTTTCTTTGATTTACTCTGAGGCTCCAGACAATCTGCTGCTTCCTCCCTGTTTAACAACCTAGCAGGGAATTTCCACAGCAGTTATAACTTTGTCTAAGGACCTGTTTATCTCTCAAATTGATTAAATTATTGACTTCCAAAACCACATGGGACAGTACATGTCTTTTTCCTAGATGAAGATTAGTATTTTGCCTGATTCTACGTAAACGATAGATCCACAGAGATGTTGTGAATTTTATTTGAACTAATTTTTTTTAAGAAGTCATATCATTGCTTCATTGACTATTTAGGACAATTAATGTCAATGTTCATTTTTGTCTTATCATTACAAAGTAAAATTAGTTCTACCCCAGTCAACTCAAACCACAAACAATATAATCCAATTTTCTTTCACTTTCATAGCTTATTTTAGCTGTCTTTCATGCTAAACTTGTCAGTAAATCAACTTTAATACTTCATTTTAATATCTGCAAGCAAACTGTTCTGCTTTTATCTTAATGTCAGTATGTCCAGCTTCAGTTCAGTTCAATTCAGCCACTCAGTCATGTCCAACTCTCTGTGACCCCATGAATTACAGCATGCCAGGCCTCCCTGTCCATCACCAACACCCAGAGATCACTCAAACCCACGTCCATCGAGTCAGTGATGCCATCCAGCCATCTCATCCTCGGTCGTCCCCTTCTCCTCCTGCCCCCAATCCCTCCCAGCATAAGGGTCTTTTCCAGTGAGTCAACTCTTCGCATGATGTGGCCAAAGTACTAGAGTTTCAGCTTTAGCATCATTCCTTCCAAAGAAATCCCAGGGCTGATCTCCTTCAGAATGGACGGCTTGGATCTCCTTGCAGTCCAAGGGACTCTCAAGAGTCTTCTCCAACACCACAGTTCAAAAGCATCAATTCTTCGGCTCTCAGCTTTCTTCACAACCCAACTCTCACATCCATACATGACTACTGGAGCCTACCTAGGTCTTTAAAATTATTTGCATTTGAATCAGTTCTAATGAGGTGGATGAAACTGAGAGTGCCAGAAAGAAAAACACCAATACAGTATACTAACACATATATATGGAATTTAGAAAGATGGTAACCATAACCCTGTATGCGAGACAGCAAAAGAGACACAGATGTATAGAACAGTCTTTTGGACTCTGTGGGAGAGGGAGATGGGGGGATGATTTGGGAGAATGGCATTGAAACATGTAAAATATCATGTAAGAAATGAATCACCAGTCTAGGTGATGTAGGATACAGGATGCTTGGGGCTGGTGCACTGGGATGACCCAGAGAGATGGTATGGGGAGGGAGGTGGGAGAAGGATTCAGGACTGGGAACACATGTACACCCGTGGTGGATTCATGGTGATGTATGGCAAAACCAATACAGTATTGTAAAGTAAAATAAAATAAAACTAAAATTAAAAAAAAAATTATTTGCAGCACATCCTACTGACATGCAGAGATTTAAAAATTTAATAATAATAAAATGAAATCTGTTTTCATTGATAGAAATTTCTAGCTGTTTCCTCAAAAAACTATCAAATGTAATGAAAGGGGTATGAAGGAATTAAACACAAAAATTGCCTAATTGGCTGGAAATATTTGAAATTATACCGCCAGCTTTGTAGACATGAGAAAAAACAGGGTGCTATTTTCAACTATGATGAAATTCTAGGAGCATTGTAACTTACCTTACAATTCATTTTAACCAGAGTTATATGAGAACTAACTGCAGGGTTCTAATTTATCAGCATTATAGAAAGAGGTTTTCACATTTTCTTTTAATATACTAATGAAAATATAGAGCAAATCTATTTGGCTACACTAATAAATTCTTTTACACAAAAATTATTTAGGCAATTTGTATGGAACTTGATCCTTAAGTTTAGATAATGAGTGTTATTCCACTAAACTTAAAGAAAAAAGCAACACAACACTATTTCTCTCTGACAAACCACTCAGCTAAGCCATCCATTCTAAAGGTCTAACAGAGCTCATAAATTTTATGAATAGGTACAGTAGGAAAAAGCAGGGTGTAGCATTTTGGATGACCGGACATTGATTAAGCCTCAAATTTAACCTTGTCACCTGAAAACAAAACAGTCCACAAAATTCCTCTCTAATATAACATCAAAGATATTTTTTATGGAAATAACTTCCAGTAGTAGGATTCTACCACCTGTAATTTTCCAGGAATGAATCATCCTAAATAATTGTGCTTTCCTAATGAGCTTATATGACCAACCTAGATAATATATTCAAAAGCAGAGACATTACTTTGCTGACTAAGGTCCGTCTAGTCAAGGCTATGGTTTTTCCAGTGGTCATGTATGGATGTGAGAGTTGGACTGTGAAGAAGGCTGAGCGCTGAAGAACTGATGCTTGTGAACTGTGGTGTTGGAGAAGACTCTTGAGAGTCCCTTGGACTGCAAGGAGATCCAACCAGTCCATTCTGAAGATCAGCCCTGGGATTTCTTTGGAAGGAATGATGCTAAAGCTGAAACTCCAGTCCTTTGGCCACCTCATGCGAAGAGTTGACTCATTGGAAAAGACTCTGATGCTGGGAGGGATTGGGGGCAGGAGGAGAAGGGGACGACAGAGGATGAGATGGCTGGATGGCATCACTGACTCGATGGACATGAGTCTGAGTGAACTCCGGGAGTTGGTGATGGACAGGGAGGCCTGGCGTGCTGCGATTCATGGGGTCGCACAGAGTCAGACACGACTGAGTGACTGAACTGAATGAGCTTATATATAAAACATTTGATTTCAAATTTTATGATCCCTCTTAAATAGAACATATAGACCAGAATTTACTCTTCACTGATGATTCAAGGCCATTGTTTTAAAACACAATAATCTTGCCCCGTTATGATACAGAGATATTCTCAAAGGCTATTCACCTTGACCCCACTGTAAATAATACTGGATGACCCTGAGTATTTTTATTTTTGAATCCTTGTATACTGTGATTTCTTTATACGTCTTTACTTGCCTGTTTTACTTGGTCCTGTTTTGTTTCTCTCATAAAGAATGTTTCATGTGGTTTTAGAGTCCTATAAAACACATTTTGAATGTATGTCCTGTATCTTTAGTAGCAGTGGGACTTCAAACAACTTCCCCACTTTCCTGTGCTCAAGTTTTCTTGTTTTGAAAATAGCATATAATACCCTTCATATGAAAAAATTAGATGGATACTGAGTATAGTATAACTTATTTTCACATTTTTATACATAGCTTCCATTCAGAACCTTTTAGTAACTTGAGATAACCCATGTTATCTCCCTGGATATTGTTATAACTGCAGCCAAAGGCAAAGAAATATGTTTTAACTGGTCAAATTAGTGTAACTGCATAAAATTAAATTTTAATTTAATCTGTGAAATACAAGACTATGAGAGCCAGAGAAATTAAAAGCTTCCTTAAAGTCATACTGCTAATGGCAGAATCTACAGGTGCTATGTCCTTTCAACTAAAGCACATTCTTTAAAACTGAGTTGACAGATCCGAGTTCTAGTCCTGGTTCTGCTGTTTACTCTCTGGGTGATCTAGGGCTGAGTGATGAAATTTTCTAGACTTTAATTTGCTCATCAGTCATAAACGGCAGCTGAATTAGATAAAAAGGGTCCTTTTCATATTATTAAGTAATAAAACAAATGAAGTACTGACACATGTACAAATCTTATGTGAAATTAAAGAGATCAGTCACATCAAAGGGCATACAGTGTATGATTCCATTTATACTGAAATGTCTAGAAAAGGCAAATCTACTGAGATAGGAAGATTAGTGTTAGGCAGGGGCTGCAGGGAGGGAGGCAATGGGGAGTGACTGCTAAGAGTCTGGGATCTCTTTGAGGGAGAACAGAATGTTCTAAAATTAGATTGTGGTGATGGTTGTACACTGTCTCTGCAAACATACTAAATATCACTAAATTGTACACTTAAATTAGTGAATTGTATAGTATGTGAATTTTATATCAATAAAGTTATTTTTTAAAAAAGAAAAAAGCATAGGGTGGGGCTTTCCAGTTCTGGTATCCTTTAATTTTACTGTCAGGATGCACATGCTAGGGTTCCTAAATTCCATCCCAATTTCCTTAATGCCTAGCTTATTCTCTAACAGTGTCACTTGGTGAATTCCAATAATTAAATATGAATATTTCATGGAACACTTCTTTGTTTATTGCTTTCAGATGACATTTGGAAAGAGAATACAGAGGAGAGCATATTATTGGCCTATATATTTATGCTAAGAAAGTTATGGGCAGGATCATATTGTCTACTTTTGGACCTATCAAGAAGCTTAATATCTAAAACAAGCAAGATCTAATACAACTGCATTGTAAAGCAATAATTAAATCCTCATTTATCTATTGATATAACTGGAATATTCATACAATGTAATTAATGAGAAAAGTGAATAGTATGCTTTATTTGATGATCACCAAGTATGTTTGCCAGGATCAATGTTCATGCATTCATTTTTTTTAAATAGGAGTATTTGAGCAGAAACATGTATTATGTATTTGAAAATGAAGACACATACACATAGCTATAACTTACTGGATCTGGGTATATCAAGGACATGATCAACAACTGTTTTATATAAGTTCTCCTCAAAAGATATGTAAGTCACAAAATAAATAACAATATAGTTTTACTCAACTAGGAAAGTAACAAAAACTATAAGAAACAGTCAATTTGTTTGTTTTTTTTAACAAAAGAAATTGTTTTAGGGAATATGGACAAGATGGCAGAGTAGGAAGACCACGAGCTCACCTCCTCCCATGTGCATACCAAAGTTACAGCTATTTACAAAACAATTACCTATGAGAATGACCTGGAAATTAGAAGAAAAGATATACAACTAAAGACATAAAGGAACCACAATGAGGTGAGTAGGAAGAGTGGACATGTGTATAGTCAAGACACATACTCCCAGGTAGGAGACCCGCAAACAGGGGTTAGTCACAACTGCAGAGTTTCTTCCCAAAAAGAGAGGGACCCAAGCCCTACACCAAGCTTCCTAGCCTGTGGGTCCTGCACTGGGAAGATAAGGCCTCCATAATATCTGGTTTGGAAGGTCAGCTGGACTTGTATACAAGGGAGCACTTAAAAGGCACTCACAAAATCTCACTTGCTTGGAGTTCAAAACAGAAGCAGTCATTTTAGAGGCACAGTGGTCAGATCCACCTGCTGATCTTGGAGAACCTCACAGACAGGAGACAACTGGAACTCCACCTTGGGATACAGATTCTGTCAAGAACCATTTTAGAGTCCTCCCTCTAGCCTTCAGTACCACGGGCTTATCTGCCCATCAGGTCCAAGAACTCTGCCCCAGGAGGAGCCATACAGGAACTAGCCTCCCCCACCAGCAGGTTGGAATCAGCCCCAACCCCTGAAGGCTCCACAGCAAGCCACGCCAGAACGCAGCCCTGCCTATAAACAGACTGGGGGCGCTGCATAAGGCGGGATCTGGAAGCCAACAGGCCATGGGCTAGCCTGCCTAGCAATGCACCCTCGGTGGCCCACCCACCACAACAGGAAGGCCCTCGCAGCCTACACAGAGGGTAACCCTAGAGCATATAGTGCTGTTAACCAGAATGGGCTGTACTGCTGGGCCTCACAGGATGCCTCCAACTAAAGGCCACTTCTCCAAGATCAAGAAACATAACAAACTCACCTAATACATGGAAATAAAAATTAGGCAAACTGAGGAGACAGAGGAATATGTTCCAAATGAAACAATAAGGCAAAATCCCAAAGAACTGAGTGTAGTAGAGACAATTTACCCAGTAGAGTTCAATGTAATGATTATAAAGATACTCAACAAACTTTGGAAAAGAATAGATGAACACAGGGAGAATTTCAACAGTTAGAAAATATTAAAAAGAACCAAACAGAGTTGAAAAATATAATAGCTGAAATAAAAAATACACTATAATGAATCAAGAGTAGATAGATAATACAGAGGAATAGATCAGTGGACTGAAAAATAGAATGCTGGAAAGTACCCAAGCTAAACAGAAAAAAAGAAATTGTAAAAAATGAGAGCAGTGTAAGAGACCTCTGCGACAACATCAGGCATACTAACATTCACATTATAGAGGTCTCAGAGGAGAAGAGAGAGAAAAAAAGGCAGAGAACTTTTTTGAAAAAAATAATAGCCGAAAAATGCCCCAACCTGGGAAAGGAAACAGACATACAGATCCAGGAAGCAAAGAAAGTCCCAAACAAGATGAATCCAAACAGGTCTGCTAATGCTAAGTCACTTCAGTCGTGTCCGACTCTGTGCGACCCCATAGACGGCAGCCCACCACGCGCCCCCGTTCCTGGGATTCTCCAGGCAAGAACACCGGAGTGAGTTGCCATTTCCTTCTCCAATGCGTTAAAGTGAAGTTGCTCAGTCGTATCCGACTCTTAGCGACCCCATGGACTGCAGCCTACCAGGCTCCTCTGTCTATGGGATTTTCCAGGCAACAGTACTGGAGTGGGGTGCCATTGCCTTCTCCAAAACAGGTCTACACTAAGACATTAAATGGCAAAAATTAAAGATAAAGAAAAATCTTAAAACCAGCAAGGAAAAAAGCAAACTAGTTATGTACAAGGGAAATCCTGTAAGTCTATAAGCTGACTCCTCAGCAGATATTTTGCAGGCCAGAAGGGAGTGGCATAATATATTCATAATGATAATAGGAAAAAACCTACAACCAAAATACTCTACAAAACAAGACTATCATTCAGATTTGAAGGAGAAATAAAGAGTTTGGTGAATTAGCAAAACCTACAAGAGTTCAACACTCCTAAAGCAAGTTTACAAGAAATGTTAAAAGCACTTTTCTAAGTGGAAAAGAAAAGAACATAACTGATTACCAGTCAGGAAGTTGAATCAATAATTTTTTTAAAAAACTCAACAAGCAAAAGTCCAGGACCAAATGACTTAACAGTTGAGTTTTACAAAACACTTAAAGACTATTTCCCTGAGATGCAAAAATGGTTCAACATATGTAAATTAATAACTGTTAAACACCACATTAATAGAATGAAAGATAAAAATCATGATCAAATATCATAGAAGACAGCATAGGCAGTATGAACTTTGGTACCAGTCTTAACAATAATGTTTTGGATATGTCTCCTCAGGTAAGGGAAACAAGAGCAAAAACAAATAAAAGCAACTACATCAAACTTGAAAAATTTGCACAGCAAAATAAACTATGAATAAATGAAAAGACAACCTACTGAATGGAAGAAGATAGTTGCAAATGATATACCCAATAAGGAGTTAATATCTAAAATACACAAAAAATTCATACAACTCAACATCAAAAATAAAACTAACAATTTAAAACTGGGCACAGGCCCAGAATAGACATTTTCCCAAAGAAGACATTACAGATAGCCAAAAGACGCATGAAAAGATGCTCAACATCACTAATCATCTGGGAAACGCAAACCAAAACCACAACAAGATTCACTTCACACCTGTCAGAATGGCCGTCATCAAATAGTCAACAAACAATAAGTGTTGGTGAGGATGTGGAGAAAAGGGAACTTTATTAAACTGTTGGTGAATATACATTGGTATGCTGCTGCTGCTAAGTCACTTCAGTCGTATCCGACTCTGTGCGACCCCATAGACGGCAGCCCACCAGGCTTCCCCATCCCTGGGATTCTCCAGGCAAGAACACTGGAGTGGGTTGCCATTTCCTTCTCCAATGCAGGAAAGTGAAAAGTGAAAGGGAAGTCGCTCAGTCGTGTCCGACTCTTAGCGACCCCATGGACTGCAGCCTACCAGACTCCTCCGTCCATGGGATTTTCCAGGCAACAGTACTGGAGTGGGGTGCCATTGCCTTCTCCAGTACATTGGTATAGCCACTATGAAAT
This sequence comes from Redunca redunca, assembly GCA_006410935.1. NCBI lineage: Eukaryota > Metazoa > Chordata > Mammalia > Artiodactyla > Bovidae > Redunca > Redunca redunca. The sequence continues at coordinate 217,648 of SJYQ01002394.1, read as the reverse complement.
AGTAAAGATGCTCCTTAAAAAATTTATATTTTTAAAAAAAATTAAAAACTGAATTACCATATGATCCAGTAATTCCACTTCTGTATATGTAACCAAAGAAATGAAAACACTAATTCAAAAAGACATATGGATTCCAGTATTCATTATTTATTATAGCCAAGATAGGGAAGCAACCTAGGTGTCCATCAACAGATGAATGGATAAGAAAGTATGCTATATATTGATATATACAATGGAATATTAATAATACATAAAAAAAGAATAAAAGTTGACATTTGCAACAACATGGATGAACTTTGAGGATATTCTGCTTACTGAAGTAAGTCAAAGATAAACACTGTATGTTTTCCTTTATATATGCAATCTAAAAAATAAACAAACATGATGAAAGAGAAATAGACCCACAGATAACAGAAAACAAATGGAATGTAAATTGGGAGATGAGTGAAATAGGTTAGGGAGATTAAGAGATTAAAAACTTCTAGTTACAAAATAAATAAGCCATGGGAATGTAATGTACAGCAGAAGAAATATGGTCAATAATATTGTAATTATTTTATGGTGACAGGTGGTAACTAGGATTATTGTGATGATTATTTTACAATATATAAAAATGTCATCGCTATGTCCTAAATCTGAAATTAACATAATATTTTAAATCAATAAAAATTTGAAAATAAAGAAATTCTATTAAGCATAAAGTTATAAGTTCAACTGCATTGTCACCTGTTTGAAAACATTCCCATAGGTTGTAGAACATCAGTCACTATATTTCTTCCCTCTTTTTGAAGTTATGCTTTTATTACTTTACCAGGAAAAGACAAGAAAGACAGTGTGGTCCACTTGCCTTTCTTAGACATTAATTTGATTCTATTTATGTAGCTTTGTGTTTAGCCATTTTAGATGATGTTAGAAGATACCTGATTTATAGAAGAAAGTTTTTGGAGTTGTTTTGGATTATAAATGATGAACACAAGGAAAATTCTGTTTTATTGAATTAAAGAATCTAATAATTGGGATCCATTTTTTCAAAATATTACTTCAACATCAGAAACATAAGAGATGTGGGTCAGCATGCCTTTAACTGCGTTTTCATCCCAGTCATATCACTTATGTACTAATCGGCATGAGTAAAGTGACTCATAGTTCATGTGCCTCTGTTTTTCCATCTATAAAATGAGGAGAATAATGCCTACCTGATAGAACTATTGAGGGATTAAATACAAAATGTGCATAGCAAGATTTTAAAAGTGCCTTGCATGGTATAGTTAGTATATAAGAGTAAATTGTAGTTGTTGTTATTGAGGTCTTTTGTTTGCATAACCTGGCTCTCTAGTTAATACAAGCAATACAGCATAATGGTTAAGAGTATATTCCCTCTGTCTGTTTCTTAGGTTCAAATCTTTACCTACTCACTGTGGAGAGTTGGTGAAATTCTTACCCACTCTCTACTTCAATTTCCTCATCATCCAAATGTGGATAATAATAATAGCATTTAGTGTCTAGTGCTATTGTAAGGATTAAATGTGTTTGCATTTCACATACAGTAAACTTTCAGTAGGATTAGCTATTATAATTAATAATATTCTTTGTGATAATATAAGCAAAGTACATAAATATCTTTCTGAAATTTGTGGATTTTACTAGCATCTTGATATAAAAAAATTATGTTCCATTACCCTCTTAAATGGCATACCAGCTGCCACGATTTCCTGCTCAAAACATATGGGCACTGCATTTCTAGTTATAGTCCCCAGGGAAATAGAGACTATCTTACTATAGTCACAATGTAATTGCCTAGACAATTACACTGGAACTCTCCAAGGGGGCGGGGGGTGGACATTGACAAGCCTGCTGGACCTTCCTTGCCAGAGGAAAAGCAAGTTTGTCACTGAAATGCCAAGAGAATGTAATTTTTTCACCATAGGTATGTAATGTCCCCAACTTCACTTCTCAAGGCTATGGAACACCAACTTTTTAAAATACACTTTGGACAGAAAACTTACCAGAGCTCTGGTGGAAAATTGATTGAAAGGTTAACTCTGTATCTCTGAGCTGTGCTTAGTCGCTCAGTAGCGTCTGACTCTTTGCGCCCCGGTGGACTGTAGCCCTCCAGGGGAGGAAGCCGTCTTTTCATTAGGCTAATGAGAAACTGTAACACAACTTCAGCGATTAATCATCTGACCCAGGGAACGTTTGACCCCTTAGAGGCCACAGAGTAACAAGACCCCGGATCCAGAAAGAGAGAGATTAACAAACAGAATTTGAGGCTCTTATTTCTTGGCAAACTCTTATTTCATGAGAGTTGCTGATGAATCTCAAGGTCTCATGTAGGTTTGGGGAGTGAGTTTGTTGTGAAGATAAAAATGTATCTGCTGCTGCCTCTGAAGAAGATGGCAATAAATGATTAACCTTTTTTTTTTAACCTCTAATTCTGATTGAAGGCAAATTTAGCTATAGCACAATTAGATTTTGGGGATTCCAGGAATTTTCTCAGAGGATTGTTTGAGATCTCTTCCAGCTAAGAACACATGTTGACTGTGTCCTCTTGATCTCACCTGCTGCTGTGGCAGGTTATTTGAGGTTAGTTGTAACTGAAGGCATTTGACCTTTCTCTTAACCACACAGAGTTCTTAACCTGCTCTGCTAATCCACATTGAGAGAGCAGGGCCCGATATGCTCATTTTTTTAAACTTATTTTTTAATTGGTAGAAAATTGCTTTTACAATTTTGTGTAGGTTTCTGCCATACAACAATGCAAATCAGTCATAATTTTACATATATCCCTTCCCTTCTGAGCCTCCTCCCCTCCCTGCTCCCTACATTAGGCCATCACAGAGCACTAGGCTGGCCTCCCTGTGTTATTTAGCAACTTCCCACTATCTACCTGTTTTACTCATGCTGCTGCTGCTGCTAAGTCACTTCAGTCGTGTCCAACTCTGTGCGACCCCATAGACGGCAGCCCACCAGGCTCCCCATCCCTGGGATTCTCCAGGCAAGAACACTGGAGTGGGTTGCCATTTCCTTCTCCAATGCAGGAAAGTGAAAAGTGAAAGGGAAGTCGCTCAGTCGTGTCTGACTCTTAGCGACCCCATGGACTACAGCCTACCAGGATCCTCCATGCATGGGATTTTCCAGGCAAGAGGACTGGAGTGGGATGCCATCGCCTTCTTAATGGTGTATATAGGTCAATTTCCTGAGACCAATACTTGCCAGCAGGTTTCTGACACCATCATCCCAGGGTCCAGAGCGAAATTAGTGAGCCTGACTTTATCTAATCCACTCACACCTTTTGCATCTGTCTGCATCTTTCTCAGCACATAATCAGAATGTAGTCTTAAACTTTAAAAATTAAATTCATTCTGCTAACATTTATTGAGCTCCTTCTGTGGACAAAGCACTTATTATAATAGAAACCAAAGTATAGTGCTTGCCATAGAGTAGATCAAGAGTTATATGGAATTCTTTTAGAGAGAAATTTTGCAGTCCTCATATTGGTTGTTAAGAAATGATCTCCTAATGACTTTCTTAGCAGTTTAGTGGTTAAAACTTGTGCTTCCACTGCAGGGAGCACAGGTTCAATCCCTGGTCTGGGAAGTAAGATTCCACATGTCAAGCTGCAACAGCCAAAAAGAGAAAAGAAATATTTGCCTAAGGACCAGAGAGGCTCAGAGAACATGTACAAGCTGCTTCAACATCAAATCCTTGTTCCACCAATTATTACACATCATGTGACCATGAAGAAGTCACTTAACCTTTCTGATCCCCAACTTCATTGCCTTAAGTATGAGGAAAACATTATATTCTAACTCACAGGGTTACTATGAGAATTTATTGCAATTAATAAAAAAAAGCACTGAGCATACATTATTATTATTATTATTATTATTATTAATTATTATAGTGTTAGCATTACCTGGCCCAAAGCAATGCAGACATGATTGCTCTAACTTAGTGATCAGCATGGATCAATCACAGACTTCTCCTATGCTTTAGTTTTCTCATCTGTCTGATGGGCTAAGGTTATTTACCAATTCTTTATCTCTCAAGTCCTGTTTCTCACACTTGTAATAACAATGGGGTTTTGAAAAACCTGACCAGCATTTAACATGAGAAGTGCTCTTTGCATAGTTTCCTCAGGATGGAAACTGAGCAAATTAACTAAATTCAACTAAATTCATATCACTGAGTACCCTCAGCCACCTGCTTGTCAAACCATCCATGGTGACTTGAGAGAGAGAGAGGTAAGATCATTACTTCAGGGAACTTGGAATGTGCTTTTCATTAACTGGCTCATTACATTTGATTAGCAAATAGGCATTGCATGTCCCCCTTATTAATGGTTGGCTAAGGAAATGTGGTTCCCCTGAAAGCTGCCTTTTACTGTATACTCTTAACATCACTCAGAATGTGATGAGAGGAGAGCAAGCAATAGCAGGCAGTAACAGTCTACCCAGGCTGTGAACCTAAACACACATGAGCAGTCATTTAGCTCTCATCAAATTTGAATGAAGTTGACCCCCTTGTATGTACAGAAACCACATATCCTGGACTGTCCCCAACATTCTTGATTTCAAATATTCTGTCCCATTTTTCGCATGAAATCAGATTTTTCAGAGAACAGAATTGATTTTCAATTCAGAAAATATGGGAACTCTATTTCTAGACAACCCAATACCCACAGAGCAACAGTCAGTCCTATTTCACCTGCAGCCTTGAATGCCAGTAATTTTCATTCACTGCTGTACAGTTGATGTCGAAAAAAACCCACAAAGATTGAAATTTTAAAACCTGGCCAAGCATGGACATAGCGATGGAGCAGAAACCTTTGTTGCCATGACCTTTGGAATAGATTAAATGCATTTTCCAAAAGCTTTCTAAAGTATCTAGTGAGAGAGAAAATCAAAAAGATGCAAGCACTATGCAAGGGCGTCTGTGAACTGGCCATTTGGGCTTCTTTTCTTGTGAACTGACTGGAGGAGAGAAAGTGACCCTTTGACTTCCTGTCAGTAGTCAGAATTTCAAGCCCATGTCTTCTCCTGGATAGTGATGACACCAAGAACCTGATCAAATGTAGCACTCTGAGTTGTTAACCTCTGGATAACTCATCAGAGAGCTGTTTCTTGAAGCTACCTAGAGGGATAGCTGGTCACTTTCTGAGGCAGTAGGGAATCCTGCCAAAACCTTAGCCATGACTGCATTCTTTGCATACTGACTCCAAAGGCCTTGGTTCATCAAACATGAAATCAATGACACCCATGATTTAGAGCTGAGAAAATATATTTGTTCTTAAAGACACTGCCTGCCATTTCAACAGATGTGGTATGCCAAGTTACTATTTGGATTTGGAAGAAATGTCACCATATCCTAAAGTGATTTTTGCAACTTTTTGCAGAAGCCTGCAAGTCAGGCTTCTCTGACCCACAAGTTCTTGATTTCAGATGATCACTAATGCTCATATTTATCCCAAACAGCACTACTTACTCATTTACAGAAAAATGAAGCTGTTCAATTTCATCAACTTTTTTCCATTTTTGGGAGACAGTAGAAATATATACCCAGTTTAGAATGACAAGACATATGTTTCTGACTGCCTTAGAGTATATTTTAATATCTTTAAAATTGGGACATCACTGCTTAAGAAATCTCCTAAAAATGGAATAAGAAGTTTAGTGTTCAGGCAACTTCTGGCTGCTGAGAAAATGAGGACTTGATGGTATTTGTGATATATATTTTTTAAATTATGTACTAGAAAGTTTGATTTTAAGTGACTTAAATGCTAAGGAACATTGAAAGGAAATGAGAGAAGATTTTTAAAGTTTAATTGAGCTATTTCTAGCTTTGTTTTATATAATCCATGATGGGACTAATTGAAGAGCTCTCTATCTATTTTCCTGTTTGGATTGAAGGAAAGAGGAAACTTAACTCGGAGGAAATTATTTATGGACTACAGAAAGAATGTCAATGATTTACAGTTATGATTTTTGTGAAGACAACTAGCTGTACTATAACCAAGGTAAGTTATTCTGTCCTTTAAAAATTCTAAGTCTGCTTTATTTTACTGAATCTATAGCTTCCAGATCATTCCATTTAGGGATTAATAATATTTCTCATCTATACCAACGGGGGGATTTTCGACAGACAAGTAACTAAGCTTCCATTCCATTTACTACTGGTCCAATTTTGACCTTGAAGTTGAGTTGCTGCATTTGGACTCCTGTTTCCTTTCTTCTATGCCTAAGTAGAAGGGTCAGCAGTAGCCTGCTGCAGGGTTGGGGGCAAAGATTGTAGAAGTGTATGCACGGGACCATTTGAAGGAGGTCACCATTATCTTCATTCAGTTCAGTGCAGTTCAGTCACTCAGTGGTGTCCGAGCATATGCAACCCATGGACTGCAGCACACCAGATCTCCATGTCCATCACCAACTCCCAGAGTTTACTCAAATGCATGTTCATTGAGTCAGTGATGCCATACAGCCATCTCATCTTCTGTCATCCCCTTCTCCTCCCGCCTTCAATCTTTCCCAGCATCAGGGTCTTCTCCAGTGAGTCAGTTCTTCACATCAGTTGGCCAAAGTATTGGACCTTCAGCTTCAGCATCAGCACTTCCAATGAATATTCAGGACTGATTCCTTTAGAACTGACAGGTTGTATCTCCTTGCAGTCCACTGTGAAGAGTCTTCTCCAACACTGCAAAAAGCATCAATTCTTCAGCATTCAGCTTTCTTTATAGTCCAACTCTCACATCCATACATGACTACTCAAAAACCACAGCCTTGATTAGACAGACCTTTATTGGCAAAGTAATGTCTCCGCTTTTTAATATGCTGTCTAGGATGGTCATAACTTTTCTTCCAAGGAGCAAGAGTCTTTTAATTTCATGGCTGCAGTCACCATCTGCAGCGATTTTGGAGAAAAAGTCTGTCACTGTTTCCACTGTTTCCCCATCTATTTGTCTTGAGTGATGGGACCAAATGCTATGATCTTAGTTTTCCGAATGTTGAGCTTTAAGCCAACTTTTTCACTCTCCTCTTTGACTTTCATCAAGATGCTCATTAGTTTTCCTTCACTTTCTGCCATAAGAGTGGTGTCATTAAAATCTCTGAGGTTATTGATTTTTCTCCTGGCAATCATGATTCTAGCCTGTGCTTGATCCAGCCCAGCATTTCTCAGGATGTCCTCTGTATATAAGTTAAATAAGTAAGGTGACAATATATAGCCTTGACATATTTCTTTCCCTATTTAGAACCAGTCTGTTGTTCCATGTCCAGTTCTAACTGTTGCTTCCTGATCTGCACACAGATTTCACAAGAGGCAAGTAAGAGGCAGGTAAGGTGGTCTGATATTCCCATCTCTTAAAGAATTTTCCAGAGTTTGTTGTGGTCCACACAGCCAAAGGCTTTGGCATAGTCAAGAAAGCAGAAATAGATGTTTTTCTGGAACTCTCTTGCTTTTTCCATGATCCAGCGGATGTTGGCAATTTGATCTCTGGTTCCTCTGCCTTTTCTAAATCTAGCTTGAACATCTGGAAGTTCACAGTTCATGTACTGTTGAAGCCTGGCTTGGAGAATTTTGAGCATTACTTTACTAGCACGTGAGATGAGTGCAATTGTGTGGTAGTCTGAGCATTCTTTGGCATTGCCTTCCTTTTGGATTGGAATGAAAACTGATCTTTTCCAGTCCTGTGGCCATTGCTGAGTTTTTCAAATTTGCTGGCATATTGAGTGCAGNAGTCCAACTCTCACATCCATACATGACCACAAGAAAAACCATAGCCTTGACTAGATGGACCTTTGTTGGCAAAGTGATGTCTCTGCTTTTGAATATGCTATCTAGGTTGGTCATAACTTTCCTTCCAAGGAGTAAGTGTCTTTTAATTTCATGGCTGCAATCACCACCTTCAGTTATTTTGGAGCCCCCAAAAATAAAGTTTGACACTGTTTCCACTGTTTCCCCATCTATTTGCCATGAAGTGATGGGACCAGATGCCATGATCTTCGTTTTCTGAATGTTGAGCTTTAAGCCAACTTTTTCACTCTCCTCTTTCACTTTCATCAAGAAGTTTTTTACTTCCTCTTCAGTTTCTGCCATAAGGGTAGTGTCATCTACATATCTAAAGTTATTGATATTTCTCCCAGCAATCTTGATTCCAGCTTGTGTTTCTTCCAGCCCAGTGTTTCTCATCTCATGATATACTCTGCATATAAGTTAAATAAGCAGGGTGACAATATACAGCCTCGACATACTCCTTTTCCTATTTAGAACCAGTCTGTTGTTCCATGTCCAGTTCTAACTGTTGCTTCCTGACCTGCATATAGGTTTCTCGAGAGGCAGGTCAGGTGGTCTGGTATTCCCATCTCTTTCAGAATTTTCCACAGTTTATTGTGATCCACACAATGAAAGGCTTTGGCATAGTCAATAAAGCAGAAATAGATCTTCATCTGGAACTCTCTTGCTTTTTGATGATCCAGCAGATGTTGGCAATTTGATCTCTGGTTCCTCTGCCTTTTCTAAAACCAGCTTGAACGTCAGGAAGTTCACGGGTCATGTATTGCTGAAGCCTAGCTTGGAGAATTTTGAGCATTACTTTACTAGTATGTGAGATGAGTGCAATTGTGTGGTAGTTTGAGCATTCTTTTGCATTGCCTTTCTTTGGGATTGGAATGAAAACTGACCTTTTGCAGTCCTGTGGCCACTGCTGAGTTTTCCAAATTTGCTGGCATATTGAGTGCAGCACTTTCACAGCATCATCTTTCAGGATTTGAAATAGCTCAACTGGAATTCCATCACCTCCACTAGCTTTGTTCATAGTGATGCTTCCTAAGGCCCACTTGACTTCACATTCCAGGGTGTCTGGCTCTAGGTGAGTGATCACACCATCGTGATTATCTGGGTTGTGAAGATCTTTTCTGTACTGTTCTGTGTATTCTTGCCACCTCTTCTTAATATCTTCTGCTTTGTTAGGTCTGTACCATTTATGTTCTTTATTGAGCCCATCTTTGCATGAAATGTTCCCTTGGTATCTCTAATTTTCTTGAAGAGATCTCTAGTCTTTCCCATTCTATTGTTTTCCTCTGTTTCTTTGCATTGATCGCTGAGGAAGACTTTCTTATCTGTCCTTGCTATTCTTTGAAACTCTGCATTCAAATGGGTGTATCTTTCCTTTTCTCCTTTGCTTTCACTTCTCTTCTTTTCACAGCTATTTGCAAGGCCTCCCCAGACAGCCATTTTGCTTTTTTGCATTTCTTTTCCATGGGGATGGTCCTGATCCCTGTCTCCCATACAGTGTCACAAACCTCCGTCCGTAGTTCATCAGGCACACTGTCTATCAGATCTAGTCCCTTAAATCTATTTCTCACTTCCACTGTATAGTCATAAGGGATTTGATTGAGATCATACCTGAATGGTCTAGTGGTTTTCCCCACTTTCTTCAAGTCTGAATTTGGCAATAAGGAGTTCATGATCTGAGCCACAGTCAGCTTCCAGTCTTGTTTTTGCTAACTTTATAGAGTTTCTCCATCTTTGGCTGCAAAGAATATAATCTATCTGTTTTCGGGGTTGACCATCTGGTGATGTCCACGTATAGAGTCAACTCTAAGTATACATAAATCCCCTCTCCCAGACCTTCCTTCCACCCAGTCCCATCCCAGCTCTCTAGGTCATCACAAAGTGCTGAGCTGAGCTCTGTGTGCTATACAGCAGCTTCCCACTGGCTATCTGTTTTACTCCTGGCAGTGAATATCTATCAGGAGTAGCCTCTCAATTCATCCCACTCTCTCCTTCCCCTCCAGTCCATTGTCTACATCTTCTTCTTTATTCCTCCCCTGCAAGTAGGTTCATCTGTACTATATTTCTAGATCCCACAGATATGCATTAATATACAATATTTGTTTTTCTCTCTTCATTTCATTCTGTATGACAGACTCTAGGTTCATCCATATTTACAAATGACCCAATTTTGTTCTTTTTTATGGCTGAGTAACATTCCACTGTGTGTGTGTGTGTGTGTGTGTGTGTGTGTGTATACACAAACATACCATATCTTCATATATTCACAGCATCTTCTTTTACCATTCATCTGTTAATGGGCATTTAGGTTGCTTCCCTGTCTTGGCTGTTGTAGACAGTGCTGCAGTGAATACTGGAAGGAAATGGCAACCCACTCCAGTACTCTTGCCTAGAAAATCCCATGGACGGAGGAGCCTGGTGTCCATGGGGTCGCAAAGAGTTGGACACGACTGAGCGACTTCACTTTCACTTGTCTTTTTGAATTATGGTTTTCTCAGAGTATATGCCCAGCAGTGTGATTGCTGGGTCATAGTGTAGCCTTTCTAAACTTCTACCCCTGAGTAGCTAGCTTTCTTTTTTGAGCCTTAGGGCCTGGGGCAAATGATATCTATTGTGCAGAACTCTTGTGAGGAGTAAATGAGATGATCTATATAAAATAAAGAGCAATTAGTAGACATTCAATTAATGTAACTTCTCTTCAGTATCTCCAAAAACAATAGTATGGCTGACTAGTTGCATATGTACTATGAATAGCAGGTCTTCATAATCCTAGTACTTGGCACACTATATTGTGGGTACAGATTATGGGCTGATCTCACATACCAAACGAAGGTTTTCTTGAAGATAAACAACCTTGTGTTAATGACCATTGTTTCTACTGGGCCCAGCCCAGCATCAAGCACAAAGTGGGAGATTCAGTAAATGTTTACTGAGTGAATGGAATTAATAAGTGCTCAGAACAGGAGTGGTCAGGACCATATCTGCCATGGATAATTACACAGAAGTACAGAAAGGTTAAGTTAATCATTCTTGATTTATAGCAGTGGTCAGAGTCAGGTTTTCTACAGGGTCTGTATAGGTCCTGGACCATTAAAAAATTATTTAAAATTCTTCTGAACATGGTATACTTCAGAGGTCAGTCTAGACTAGGAATCAAACAGGGCCTTTATACACTTTTTTTTAAATAATGTGTTTAATTAGGAAATGATTCTTTTTAAAAAAAACTTTTAATTTTGTATTGGGGTATAGCTAACTAATAATGTTGTGATAGTTTCAGGTGATCAGTGAAGTGACTCAACCATACATATATTCATGCTCCCCCAAATTCCCCTCCCATCCAGGCTGCCACATAACATTGACCAGAGTTCCCTGTGCATACAGTAGGTCCTTGTTGATTATCCATTTTAAATAAAGCAGTGTGTACATGTCCATCCCAAACTCCCTAACTATACCTTCCCCTCATACTTCTCCCTGGTAACCATAAGTTTGTTCTCTAAGTCTGTGAGTCTCTCTGTTTTGTAAGTTCATTTGTATCATTTCTTTTTGGATTCCACATACAAAGGATGTCATGAGATATTTCTTCTTCTCTGTCTGACTGACTTCTCTCAGTATGACAATCGCTAGGTCTATCCTGTTGCTGCAAATGACATTATTTCATTCTTTTTAATGGCTGAGTAATATTCCATTATAGATATCTACGACATCTTCTTTACCCATTCTTCTGTTGATGGACATTTAGGTTGCTTCCATGTCTTGGCTATTGCAAACAGTGCTGCAGGGAACATTGAGGTGCATATATCCTTTTGGATCATGGATAAATCCTTGTTTCTTATTGGCAGTGGACACATAATCCCATAGATGATGCAGGACCATACTGTTCACAAGTTTCTACTTCTCTTAAGTGGACTTAATTTCATTTTCTCTTCCTACTCTTGCTCACTCTCAGGCAGAGACCCCAAGCAGCTTTGAATAATAGCTGGCACATGGTAGAGACTCAGGAAATATTTGTTAATGAATAAATGAGTGATGAATGAACTCTCTTACTTACAGCCACTCCCTAAGATGCTGATCTTTACTTTCATCTAGATGCCAAGACTCTCTACCTTCACATTCAGCATTTTACCACATCCAGGTCTTCGTTCCTGCATCTCCCATTAACACTGGATGTCTTAATCCCTTGATGTGCAGTGGTACCCACCACGGCTGAGTACACCCCAATTCTGCTCCTCAGTGGCACAGCATCATATGAGAGGGCCTCAAAATACTGATGACATAGATGACATACCAGGCCATCTGAATTCAGTGAGTCCTTGCTCATGACCTTGTCATTTATAGCTTGTGTTTTTCTTGTCATTATTGTTCCACGGGTTTTCAAACTTCCCCATGTCCTCCAAGCCATGCGATCTTTGTTGTATAGTTGTTCAGTTGTGTTTGACTCTTTTGCGACCCCATGGACTATAGCCCAACAGGTTCCTCTGTCCATGGTATTTCCAGGCAAGAATACTGGAGTGGGTTGTCATTTCCATCTCCAGGGGATCTTTCCCAAGCAGGGATCAAACCCAAGTCTCCAGCATTGCAGGCAGATTCTTTACCACTGTGCCACTGGGGAAGCCCTGTCTGTGTGATCTTCCCATTGAGGTAATTGGACTTCTCATTTGATGCCCCTGGGCTCTCAGAACCAAGTTCTTCTCCAGACCTGGAAATAACACAGTATCTCCTCTGACATATTCTAGAGATCAGAACCATTACAGGCCAGCCTCGATTCCAGGGAAGGGGGCATAGACTCCACCTCTTGTTGAGAGGCACCTGAAGAAATTTACTTGCATTTTAATTTATGACACCTAGCCATGTTAAAATTCAGAATTTCTTTTATGAAATCCCTGGAAGCTAACTTCAGTCCAGATACTGTCTGCTTAGCCTTGCTGCTCTCATACCAGCATTGACACAGTAAAAGGACCACACTCTGCTCTCTGGGCATTTCACATAAGTTTTTTTTCCTGTAAATTCTTTAACAATTATTTATAGACTTTTTAAAGAGTGATTTCAGGATCACAGCAAAATTAAGAGGAAAATTACAAAGATTTCCCATACTTTTCCTGCCCTGCATATGCATGGTCTCCCAACCAGAGCAGAGCATTTGTTACACTTGATGAACCTACATTGATGCATTGCTATCATCCAAAGTCCATAGTTATTACTAGGGTTCACTTGGTGCTGTACCTGTGTTTGGATAAGTGTACAATGATGTGTATCGTCCATGATAGCATCACTCAGAGGAGTTTCATTGCCTTGAGACTCCCCTATTCTTCCACTCTTGTGTGGTACATAAGAAGACGCACCATTGAGCTCCCTGTTTAAGGGAAGGACTCACTTCCCTGTTATGGGGAATACAGAGAGCCACTTTCAGCTGTAAGCATCTTCTGGGTCTGCCTCAGTTATAGACAATGTGACCTCCCCTGAGATCATACCTTCCCTGGGACAGTCCCCATCTGAAGACAGAGCAACCCAGGGGTATAAGAGCCCCAGCACACCAATTCTTTCTAACTGATGCCAGAGCACTCTGACTAGCAACACTCACTCTTGAGTGCTCCTCTGAATGGAAGGAGGTCTGCATTCCAGTTTTACCTTGCCCTCTGAAAAATATGGCTGCTTCTTTCCTTTCACAGGTGTGGATCCCTGATAAACATCTTTCAAACCAAACAATCTCAGCATCTGCTTTCAGAGCACCTGGCCTGAGATATACTTCTGTAACTGTAAAACTATACATATGTATACATGCATTGCATTTGTGTGTGTGTGTGTGTGTGTGTGTGTGTGTGTGTGTGTGTGAGATATGTGGTGGTTTAGTCACTCAGTCGTGTCTGACTCTTTGCAACCCCATGGACTGTAGCCCATCAGGCTTCCCTGTCCATGGAATTTCCCAGGCAAGAATACTGCAGTGGGTGGCCATTTCTTCCTCCAGAGGATCTTTCTGACCCAGGATCAAACCCATGTCTCCTACATTGCAGGCAGATTCTTTTTTGCTGAGCCATCAGAGATTTCCTTTATATATAATACACATACACATATATATACCTTCACACCCAATCTGGTGGCAGAAGAGACGCCTGTGTTCCTGACACTGGTTGTGTCTGTCTGTCCTATTTAGCTCATTCCTTCCTAGTCTGTAGATCATGGCATCATACCTTGTGTGGGAGAGTGAAGAAGAGTTCCTTCTCTTCCTTGCATATGTTTGCAGTGAGGATTATGACCCCTAATATGCTGTCTTCTCCCTCTTTCCCTGACCATAGGACTGGGCATGGAACTTAGATTGGCCCCATCAGAGTTTCGATGGCATTTGACTGGAGCTGAGGAGAAATGCTCTCTTTTGTGATGGAAAAGTTGGAAACATAAATGCCAAGAGCAGCCCAGGGATGAGTCTAGCCATCTTCCCATGAGTGCTTGTCTTCATGGGAGAGAGTAAGGAATAAACACGCAGTACACCCAAGATGAGACAGTAGTCCTGGAAACATCAGCTCTCTGGGTAGAGGGTCTCCTTTTATACTTTTCCTCTTGCTAATCATGAGAGCCAGTCTATTTCTGTTTTGGCCTGAGTTAGTTGATGGAGATATACTGTCATTTGCAGCCAAGAATCCTGATGAATAGACTCCAGTTTTGCTCTCTGCTGCTGCTGCTGCTAAGTCGCTTCAGTCATGTCCGACCCTGTGCGACCCCATAGACAGCAGCCCACCAGGCTCCCCTGTCCCTGGGATTCTCCAGGCAAGAGTGGGCTGCCATTGCCTCCTGTGAGCTTTGTCTCTACTCCCTGTTTCTGGGTCCCTGGCAGTCCCTTTCTCCTTTATTATCCCGTCTCAGTGTCTTTATTCTGTCCCTCTCGACCGGCTGCTTTTCCGTGGCACAGCACAAACACAGATCTCACTAATGGCAGAGAGGAGACTGTGCATGCAGGCCTCATGAAAGCTACACTTCAACTTTCAATTTTTGCTGCATAGCTAAATTTCCCCTAATGCTGGGCCATATGCACCCTTACTTGGTTCTCTTAATTAACCTCCCGCAATCTGTCTTCTGTCCTCACCTCTCTACTAAAATAGCAGTTCTGAAACCAGTTATCTAGTAATGGCCCAAACAAAACAACCTTTCTCCAGTTTCATTATCTTGGATCTATTTCTGGCACATGACACTATTAATCATTGACAACCCCCTCTGCCCTCTGGTGAGACATGGTCTTGAACTTCCCTTCTCGGGGGCCCTGCATTCCTCTGGCATTCCTGAGGAGCAAGGTTCTGGTGGAGTCAGGAGGCAGAAGATTCAGATCATACAAGAGGAGGAGGCTGGGGCTTCAGAGTCTGCAGGAGCAGCTATCAAGATGATTTGGAGAGCAATGGGTGGAATTTGAGGGAAACTGGGTCGGTGAATTTTTCTTGAATGCACGTGTGCTAAGTCAGTTCAGTCATGTCCGACTCTTTGTGACCCTATGGACTGTAGCCTGCTGGGCTCCTCTGTCCATTGGGATTCTCCAGGCAAGAATGCTGGAGTGGGTTGCCATGCCCCCCTCTAGGGGATCTTCGTGATCCAGGGATCAAACCCATGTCTCTTGTGGTTCCTGCATTGCTGGTGGATTCTTTACCACTGAGCCACTGGTGAAGCCCCAGCTTTTTCTTAGGAAGAACCAAAACCATTGGCTGAAAGTGTGAAAGACGATGTGGAAATGCCAGTATTAAAGAAAGGGGATACAAGTTAGAAATACTGCAAAGAAAAGATTAACACATTCAAAAGAAATGAATCCTCTCATTATAAACCAGCAGCAGCAGCCAGGTAAGAGGGCTAGCTTGGATTCAGCACAATTTCACAGCTTGTGCCAAAAGTCCAAGGGGTAGGGGCTACCAGTTAAATAGCTATTGTAAGCTTCGAGGCATCAGGGAGATGCTAACCAGAGTCCACACCGGGTAAAGGTGAGCCCAGAAGAGGCTCTAGACCTACAGATGTTGGCAAATATTAGATTAGCAAGGTTGAGAGAATAGGAAACATGATGAAAAGTGGGTGAAGCAGAGCTCTTAAGAGTCAAAAAGCGCCAGCTGAGGGGATGACCTACAGTGGGGTCAACCTCTGCATTAGTGGTTTTCAAAATTTGCGCATCAGAATCACCTGGAGGGCTTGTTAAAGCACAAGTTGCTATCCCTGCCCCCCTAAATCAATAGGTCTAGGCTGGACCTGAGATTTGTATTTTTTTTTAAATTATTTTGGGCTGTGCTGTCTGCATTGCTGTGCCGGCTTTTCTCTAGCTGCAGGCAGAGGCTGCTGTTTGTTGCAGGGCATGGGGCTCTCACTGCGGTGGCTTCTCTTGCGGTGGAGCACACAGGCTCAGTAGTTGTGGCTTTCAGGCTTAGCTGCTCTGCGGCATGCTGGATCCTCCCGGATCAAGGTTCCAAGCAGAGTCTTCTTCACTGGCAGGCAGATTCTTTACCACTGAGCCAACAGGGAAGCCTGAAATTTGCCTTGCTAACAAGTTTCAGGTGATGTTGATGCTAGTGGTCCAAGAACCAAGCTTTGAGAGCCACTGCTTTTTTTTTGGTGGGGGTGGTGGGGGGCGGACAGAAAGGAGGTAAAAGTCATTGACATTGAGAAGGTTAGGATCATGAGAGGCTTAGTTCATCGGTCATCAATAAAAGCACAGTGTGCTCATGGAGTCTTGGGTGAACATGCGCTCTAGGTTAAGGGTTAGAAGGGTACACTGAACAGTGAGGGAAGAGAGTTGCAAAGGAGAAGGGCTCTTTATCTGATGGCTACAGGACAACACCCTGCAAGATAGGTTGAAAGCAAATGTTACTGTCTCTGAGTTGGGGTCAGGGTAGAGAAAACAGCTTTGGGAAATGGGGTTGAGGGCTATTTACAATGAAAGGAAAGCCACATTTCCATTTGACAGTGAGATGGAAAGAACACTGGGGCAAGGATCTGCAGCCATGAAGAAATTTGCTCTTTAAGTGGGATTCCACAGACTGCCAAAGAAGAGACTGGTTGAAAAGATGGTATGGAATATGTAGGTGGATGAAAAGTGATTGAGCTGTAAGGTGGGGGTGACTGAAAGGGAAAGCAGGGGAAGGAAGCAAGGTGGGTGGGCTCTGTGCTTAGACTAGCAGTAGGGAGACTGGAGCTAAACTTAGACTGAGTTTGGGGCTAGGGAAAGGTTTGGGACTTCTGTTCGTGATAAGGGAAGGAGAGGGCAGACTAGATAGTCTGCCTCCACTTTGGGAATTCAAAGCATCTCTCTACTGTGTTTTGTGAATATCTGTTTATGTCTGTCTTTGCCTTGATTTCTTAGCTTCTGATGACAGTGTTATTGGGTAGAAGGCAGGCAGAAGGCATCATGAGTGGAGATAGGAGGCCATGCTGGGGCTATGCCTGTATGGATTTTTTTAACCCTAAGATCTTTGTAGTATAGTGAGCACAAGTAAATTTTGGTTGAAATAATTTGCCCATATAATTGATCTACTTGATTGTCATCGGTGGTACACTGTACGGCTTGTGTCTGACTGTGTATGGCATTGAATTAAGAGTTATAATAGGAGGGTGCTAGACTCATTGGAGAAGGCAATGGCAACCCACTCCAGTACTCTTGCCTGGAAAATCCCATGGACAGAGGAGCCTGGTGGGCTGCAGTCCATGGGATCACAAAGAGTCGGACACGACTGAGTGACTTCACTTTCCCTTTTCACTTTCATGCATTGGAGAATGAAATGGCAACCCATTCCAGTGTTCTTGCCTGGAGAATCCCAGGGACCGGGGAGCCTGGTGGGCTGCCGTCTATGGGGTCGCACAAGAGTCGGACACGACTGAAGTGACTTAGCAGCAGCAGTAGACTCATTTTAGTAGTAATGGAACAAACAAACATTTTAAAGTAAAGCATTGGCTGACTTAGCAGCAGCAGTAGACTCATTTTAGTAGTAATGGAACAAACAAACATTTTAAAGTAAAGCATTGGCCACTCTGCTATCTCTGGAAGTAAGTGTGAGCTAAGGATTAAGTTTCTTTTTCTCTCTATTCAGTGACTTCTGTAGCCTTTGGTTCTGTGGTTTTGAAGACCCTTGCTGTTAGCAACAGTATCATATAGTGAAAAAAAAGTTGCTTCAAAATTAGATATGTTGTGATGCTAGTCCTCACTCAGCCACTTTGACTTTGGAGAAGTTTACCCAACCCTTCTGGTCCTCAGGGTCTTCATCTTTAAGTGGAAAAAAGAAAGATAACTGATGACATAGTACTGTTGCAAAGATGAAATGAACAGCACATGTATATTTCTTAAGCACTTTCTGGGCCATACTAAGTGCTTAGCAATATCAGTTTTTTCCTTTCCTTCCCTAGTACCCTCTTTTATCACTCTGTACATTTTCATTTTCAGGGGTCAGAGAAGTATTTCACTGAGAGAGTGCAGGCTGGAGAGGAGCAAAAGACCTCTTAAAGTGCCCACCTCACAACACACAACTTCTTACGGCTGCGGGAGTAATTTCCTTGGCAGGAAGTTTTCCTCAACATGATTACCGCCTTGTTCATGCACTACGTGCTTGTAAAGCAAGGCTTGGATGTTCTAGAAAGGGAAAGCGTCTCAGTAAAAATAAAAAGAGGGGGGACTTACATTTCCCTGCACATACTCGAGACTATGAAATTAAGAGGAAAAGGCTCTTGCCAAGTCTGCGTCTTGCTTGGACACTTGTTCTGAACCTGAACGTTCTTGGCAGCTCATACAGTATGCACCTCCCTTCATCTGCCCCTGGACTGGACATACATAGGAAATTTATACTTTATTTTCCCAATGCTTCATCTTGGCTCACTTCCCTGATGATGGTGTCAATTAGTTAAAAAAAAAAAAGCAACATGGAAAACCTATATTTCTGATGTCCCCCACGTAATGGTGAGAGCAAGCTGGCAATAACTTTCTCTGACACTGTGATTATTTTGAAACTTGGTTTCAAAACAGTTTGAAGAAAACCCTGTTTATAACTGAACTCTGTGTGTACTTTGAGTCTTCCAGAAAAACCTGCAGCAAACTCACCGAAGTTAATTGAGGGGGATGTGGAGGATACTGCCACGAGTTCTATGTATTTCTGTCCTATTTTGATACTTGGGGGGTAGGGTAGGGAGAATTCTTTTGATAGAGTCGAAACTTGGGTGTACTAAGGTTTTTGCACTATGAGTTGCCTTTATAAAATTTAGACTCCAGAAAAATCCACATACTTCTGTTGAAAGTAAAATAAAAATGGAGAGAGCTGACATCATCATTGACTTAGTACAATACTAGTGCTGTCAGTGTAGTGGGGCTTGTCTTGCTTTGTTTCTGTCTAGAATGTTCCTCTTTAGATTCCTTGAGTTAGATGCCACAAGTCAGGAAAACACACAGTGTGAGCATGAGAGAGGTACCTTGATGCTTTTTGTTTTTACATCAGTGTGAGTGTGGCTGTGTTTTCCAAAGGATATGACCCCAATTCAGGGGGATTATTTTCTCTATGTTTAAAGGGAAGATGAGGGTTGTTAGCGGAGGTGGAGAAGCACAAATCTGAAAAAAGTGGGCTTTGCTGCTTGAGGGACACTTTGTTCCCACCCTTCCCTAAGATGGTCTTTTTCCATGGCTCATTTTCCCAGTGGGCAGCTAGGTCTCGCTTAGTCTGCTGTCCTTGGTGTGACACCCCAAGTTTTTTTTCTTAAGGTAGAAGTTTATAGGAACAATGACAATGTCACCACTAAGACCACCCAGGGAATCTGAGGCGTTACAAGGATGCACATAAAATGGGAAGAGAGGCTGGAATGGGCAGCCTAATCCTGGACATGTTCATCCTCCCTTTATTGAAGTGTTGCCCTTGCACCTTGACCTTTCAGTTTTGCTCCCTGGTTCGCTTGTGTGGCCCCTGCACACACTGGGCCCCACAGATGGAGATGAAGCTGGTATTTGCATGACGAGTCAGTCTGGTCTCTTTTCTGCAAGCTCTGTTCCCAGACCAGGTGGGTTTCCTTCAGGTCCAGCCATGCAGGAGCATCTCTCTTTTTACTCTAAGGTCTTAGGGAAGCCTACAGCCAGGCAGGTCATCCTAGATGTTCTGGATCAGTCCTGTCGAGAAGGCAGTGGTCTAGCAGGCTGGCGGTCCGCCATCGTCCTCCTGTTCATCACTTCGTGTAGAACAGCAAATTCTCCTTCCTCCATTACTCTTTCCAAAGGGGTGGGGGAGGAAGGAGTGGGCCATGAATATTTAATCAGGGAAAAGTAGGTGCGCATTATTTGGATAAACTACTTAACAGAGGTGCTAGCCCCTCCTCAGATGGGGATAGATGCCGCATAGCCAGCCTAGTGCGCTTTCATCTTTAATCATCTCTTCTCTGTTTCCTTTGAGGGGGGAATCTAGGAAGGCTCCTGTCTCTCCATCAAACCACATCTCTAATTTAAACGGCTGTTAATAAGGGTTAAATCTGCAGGCTGAGCTGGCCCTTCACTTGTTACTTGCAAAGGGGGAGAAATCAATGGAGCAGGAAGCCAGAGGGGCGTCCATTTTGAGAAGCCGTGATGAATTACGTTTCCTTAGGAGAGCTGGCAGCCTCCAGCTCTGTCCCCCCTGCCTCCCTTTCACGTAACCAAGCCCTCTGCGACACATCAAATTTAATGAGACTGCACAGACCTCAAATAAGGAAGGGGAGCGCTGCTGCTGGGGCACTTTATTAAGGAGGATCAGAGAAAACTCGCTGGCTGTTAAAAAGAGCCCTTAAAGGCAAAGGATCTTTTGCAGGGAGTGGGAGGAGGTCCCTAATTTCAGTGTTTCCCGTCCCCTCTGAAGCACTCGAGTGACCTAATTCAGCATCAGCTTTTGGGGTCTCCAAATTGACAAACAGATCCTCAAACCTCAGGACCATTGAAGACCCAGAGGACTGTGGTAGGTAATTAGGGACCTTTTGATTTTAAGCACCACCACCCCACCGCCCCAGCACCACCACCCCAAGTCCCACAGGCCATTAGAAGGAAATGGAGAGAGAGGTTGTATAACTGTCTTCCCTGTGATGAATCATTGTCGTAATCGTTATTTTCCAAATCAATAATTGAATCGCTTATTTAGCCAAGAGGACAGCACTTACACATACGATGGACAAGACATTTTGAAATCTGGAAAAGCCGCTATATATTGGCTCTAGGTTTAAGAGACAAGGCATTATCCTTGGCATCAGGAGACTTATTCGAGTATCAGCTCTGTTGCTAATTTGCAAAGCTTTTGTAATAAAATGCTATAACTTAGGTTTCAATTTACTTGTGTGTAACATGAGAGGGTCAGTGTCATCTACAATTCCCCACTAGACGTGGAGCTCTGTGTCAGTCTTAGAAAACAGAAGAGATGATGGTGCTAACCCAGGAACACCTGTGTGAGCTAGACACAGCTCCAGGGAACAGTTCCATCACATTTCTTTGAGTCCTTTCTGAACTCTTTCCCAAACAACACTTCTGGCATGCAGAGCCCCAGATACTGCATTTCAGAGTTTCCAGCTCCTCCCCCAGTCTCTACTGACAAGAAGGTTTTTCTTATGCCCTAAGAAAAATAATAATAAGATGATAGCTGATATGTACAACACGATGATAACATCCCAGGCACTGGGTTGAGTGGTTTATGGGCATTCTATCAAGAGGCAGGGTAGATAAGAACTCAGACTGGAACCACCCTTCCTGGCTTCAAGTTACCACAGGTTACAATTTCCTAGCCACATGACCTTGGGCAAGTCACATCATAAACCATGTTTATTGATGCCTGGCATATTGTACGTACTGTAGCAGTGCTCATGTCGTGATCTCATTTAAACCTTGAGATATTCCTGTGAGGTTGGTAGGATTATCCCCATTCTACAGATAGGAACCTGTAACTCCACAAATTACAAGATCACCTAGTTGGCGAGAGACTGTGATGGGAATCATCATGATTTCCTAACCAGGTTCTCATATTCCAGTTTTGGTCTTTTAAAAGGTCCCCTTGGTGCTTCATTGGGAGTAAGAGTGACCAGCATGGCTGGAGTAGGGATTTTAAAGGTTTCCTCCACATCTGTATCTCAATGCCTGTGGATTCTTCTCTGCTCAGCCTTTGATATCATTTTTGGGAGGTTTGCATCACAGCTCCTGTTTCGGCTTCTTTTCTTATTTATGGGGCCATCTTATCAAGGTCATTGCATCTTTCCCTTGAGATTCCATTTTGAGACCTACTTATGGTGCCTTCCTCTTTGCCATTGATCAGGTGAGCAGGCTAGCATTAGGGATGGGGGCCAGGTCCAAACCACCTATCTGGGATTGAATGGAGACCCTCACATTAGGAAGATCCAGATCACTTTACATGCCAAATGTCAGTTTTCTGGAGCACAGAGTTCAGAATAAATAGCAGTTGCAAGAAAGGATGGTAAAGATTCCATGTGAATATTGGAAAAAAAAAACAACAAAAACCTGTTTGGAGAGGTGAGGCCAGAGAATGACACAGTATAGTGTGACCATGGCCTTATTAGAAGAATGCTCTGGAGGACAGTGAATCTATAATCACCTCTTTGAGGGAAATATGTTATTTTCTTCCCTGTTGTAAACTTATATGAGTTGTTCAAACAGAAGAGTCTAGAATGTATGCCAAGATGATGAAATGACATGCTCTCTGGCTCCATGCTTTAGCTCACGGTCCGATTTTATTTCTGAGTAGACAGAGAGACAACTTATGCATATAATTTGCAATTTATTTAAGTCATGTTTTCATTGTATCCTGTGTTTTTTTTAATGGGGGTGCTTATCCTATCCTGAGCATGGGCTCAGGCCACTATCTTAGTCTTGAAGCCTCCTGTGAGTTAGGACCACCTCATCTTCTGGTGTCTTCTGGTTCTTGTTCCAGTAAAGGGCACTATTGGTATTGACTATTTCTTAGAAGAATCTCGGAATAACTAAGTTTCCCCCAGAGACACCTTTCCTCTTTCCTCTCCCCTTTTTGGTTCTCAGCATCCAACTCTGGCATTTGGTAGACTCTGACAATAGATTGCACTAGAGATATTCAGCTGGTGATAAACTCTACGTCTAGGGGTGAAACCAAATTAATTATTCTCTATGGGTTGAAGCAAGTACCTTCACCTTATCTAGAGAACTAGGTGTGGGCTACCTTTGAACCTGAGTTAGAAATGGATCCAAGGGGAAATCTGAGATGTAATTCAGGAATACACTAATGATTTCCAATATATTGGTAAAATATAAAGACTACAATTTCACAATATCCACTCAATTCTGAAGCACTGGACATTGGCTAGACCAGTTTGGTCATATTATTCTTTTTTTAATTGTAGTATAGTTGATTTATAACGTTGTGTTAGCTTCAGGTATACAGCAAAGTGATTTAGTTATACATACACATATATTCATTCTTTTTCAGATTCTTTACCCATATAGGTTATTATAGAACATCGAGTAGAGTTCCCTGTGCTATACAGTAGGTCCTTTTAGGTTATCTATTTTTTATATAGTAGTGTATATATATGTTAATCCCAGGCTCTTAATTTGCTCCTTCCCCCATTTTTCCCCTTTGGTAATCATAAGTTTGTTTTAGAAATCTGTGAGTCTGTTTTTGTTTAGTAAATACATTTATTTGCATCATTTAAAAAATTAGATTCCGCATATGAGTGATTTCATATGATATTTGTCTTTTTTGTCTGACTTCACTTAGTATGATTATCTCTAGGTCCATCCATGTTGCTGCAAATTGCATGATTTCATTATTTTTTATTGCTGAATAATATTCCATTGTATATATGTACCACATCTTCTTTATCCATCCTTCTATCAATGGGCATTTAGGTTTCTTCCATGTCTTGCCTATTGTAAACAGTGCTGCAATGAGTATTGGGGAGCATGTATTTTCAAATTATGATTTTCTATGGATCTATGCCCAGGAGTGGGATTGCTGGATCAAACGGTAGTTCTATTCTCAGTGTTTTAAGGAGCCTGCATACTATTCTCCATAGTGGTTGTATCAATTTACATTCCCACCAACAGTAAAGGAGGGCTCCCTTCCCTCCACACCCTCTCCAGCACTTATTGTTTGTAGACTTTTTGATGATGACCATTCTGACCTGTGTGAGGTGATACCTCACTGTAGTTCTGATGCGCATTTCCCTGATAGTGACGTTGAGCATCTTTCCACGTGATTTTTGGCCATCTATATGTCTTCTTTGGAGAAATGTCTATTTAGATTTTCTTCCCATTTTTTTGGATTGGATTTTATTTATTTGACATAGAGCTGCATGAGCTATTTGTATATTTTGGAGATCAATCCATCGTCAGTTGCTTTGTTTGCAAATATTTTTCCCCATTCTGTGAGTTGTCTTCTTGCTTTGCTTGTGATTTCCTTTGCTGTGCAAAAGCTTTTAAGTTTAATTATCTTTGATTTTATTTTCATCACTTTAGGAGGTGGATCAAAATAGATCTTACTGCAATTTATGTCAGAGTGTTCTGCCTATGTTTTCCTCTAAGTTTTATAGTGTCTGGCTTTACATTTAGGTCTTTGATCCATTTTGAGTTTATTTTTGTGTATAGTGTTAGCAAGTGTTCTAATTTCATTTATTTACATGTAGCTTCCAGTTTTCCCAGCACCACTTATTGAAGAGATTGTCTTTTCTCCATTATGTATTCTTGCTTCCTTTGTCCTAGGTTAATGGACCATAGGTGTGTGAGTTTATTTCTGGGCTTTCTATCCTGTTACATCCATCTATATTTCTGTTTTTGCACCAGTACCATACTCTTTTGATTACTGTAGCTTTGTAGTAACTAAGTTTGAGGTCAGGGAGCCTGATTCTTCCAGCTTTGTTCTTCTTTCTCAGCGTTTCTTTGGCTATTCAAGGTTTTGTCTTTCCATACAAATTAAAAACTTTTTTTTTTTCTCTAGTTCTGTGAAAAATGCCCTTGGCAATTTGATAGGGATTGCACTGACTCTGCAGATTGCCTTTGATAGTCATTTTGACACTTGATTCTTCTGATCTAAGAACATGGTATATCTTTTCATCTGTTTGTGTCATCTTCTATTTCTTTTATCAGTGTGTTGTAGTTTTCAGGGTACAGATCTTTTCCTCCTTAAGTAGGTTGATTCCTAGGTGTTTTATTCTTTTTGATGTGATGGTAAATGGGATTGTTTCCTTAATTTCTCTTTCTTATTTTTGTTGTTAGTGTATAGGAATGCAAGAAATTTCTGTGTGTTAATTTTGTATCTTGCAAATTTACCAAATTCATTGATGAGATCTGGTAGTTTTCTGGTAGTATCCTATAAGATTTTCTATGTATTATATCATGTCATCTGCAAACAGTGACAGTTTTACTTCTTTTCCAGTTTGGACTCCTTTGATCTCTTTTCCTTCTCTGATTGCTAAACTATTCCAAAACTATGTTGAATAAAAGTGGTGAGAGTAGGCATTCTTGTTTTTTTTTGTTTTTTTTTTTTTTTTTNTTTTTTTTTTTTTTTTTTTTTTTTTTTTTTTTCCCTGATCTTGGAACACTCAGTTTTTCACCATTGAGAATGATGTTAGCTGTGGATTTGTCATATACAGACTTTATTATGTTAGGTTCCCTCTATGCTGACTTCTGGAGAGCTTTTCTTTTAAATCATAAATGGGCATTGAATTTTGTCGAAAGCTTTTTCTTCATCTATTTATCATATGGTTTTTATTCTTCAATTTGTTAACGTGGTGTGTCATACTGATTGATTTGCAGATATTGAAGTATCCCTGAGATAAATCCCACTTGATCATGGTGTATGAACCTATTAATGTGTTGTTGGGTTGGCTTGCTAGTATTTTTGTTGAGTATTTTTGCATCTATGTTGATCAGTGATATTGACCTGTAATTTTCTTTTTTAGTTATTTTGTTCTAATCAATGAAGGCAGGGATGGGAAGGGAGAGGAACTTCAAGCATATGAAGGTCCTTAATGCCAAGGGCCTTCGTTGGCATTAAGGTAGACTTAATGCAAATGAAGTCTGAGTTTCTAGGCATAAGTAGCTATCTAACCAGGAACTGGTGTGCTGGGCCCTGGACCAAAGTAAAGACCCAGAATTTACTTGACTTGATGACTTCTGCAGATATAATAAACCCGTTCAGGTACTTCTTTCTCACATAGACTTGAAGTTCATACTTTGAGCCATGAAGAAGGCAATGTTTTTAGCTGACAGAGGATATTAATGTCTGCTTTTATAGTTCATAGCCATTAGTTTGGAATTCCCAGTTGTAGAGCTGAGGCTTAAGATGTGAGACACCACAAAATTCACTGTCAGCTTCTTGCAGAATGACTACCACTCTGTTCAAGTCTGGGAGTGGTTTGTGGGGATCTAAAGCAATCAGTTTGGAAGGAACCATAGTACAACCTGCCTTGATTGTCTCTTGGTCTCTGGTTTAAATTTTTTCCTCTTTGGAAATGGATATTCACAGCTCTTAATCTGGCATCCACCATGTGAAGAGATGATGATATATCCGTTGTGGTGGATGGAAAGGGAAGGAAGGGAATGTTCTACATCTCACAAGATGGTTGAAGTTACAGGTGAACAACTATAGCCATTACATAAGTGGGCCTCACTTTCCACATCTAGGAAACTAAGTAGTAGAGTCCCAGCTTTAGGATTATTTGGAGAGTAAATAGCTAATGTGTACAAATTCCTCAGTATGTGGCATGATGCATTGTGTGTGCTCAGTGGTACCCAACTCTTCTCAGCCTTATGGATGATGTATAGAAATTTCTTGGGCTTCCCTGGTGGCTTAGCAGTGAAGAATCTGCCTGCAATGCACGAGATGTGAGTTCGGTCTCTGGGTCAGGAAGATCCCCTAGAGAAGGAAATGGAAACCCACTCCAGTATTCTATGCTGAGAAATACTATGGAAAGAGGAGCCTGGTAGACTATAGTCCATAAGGTCTTAGAGTCAGACATGACTTAGCAACTAAACAATAAGCACGGTAGTAATCACTATTGATAGTATGCATGAAGTACGAAATGTAACATGCTCATTGCAGAGAAACTCTATCAAAGGGCTTCTTGCTCAATAAACATGGAGATCGAGAAAGATTAACATGTGGTTTAAGAGTAAACTCCACTTTATAAGGACAAAACCAAAATAGGCAAACCAAAAAAACCCAAAGCATGATTGGACTGATTGTATGATTTCACCACAGGGTAGATTTGGGGAAAATACCTAGATATGTAAAATCCCATTTGCTGGTCCACTTACAGTAATTGATTTGCTGTCTTCATTGAGATATACACTCTATGTGCAAACATCTAGGGTGTGTGTGTCAGGCTTCACTAAGACTGTGCCCTTTGGCAAGTCCACTGGACTTCTTAGGAGAAAGAAACCCAGGCTGGTTAGAGTGGAGGCAAAGCTATGACCAGCATCTAAACTTTAAAAATTAACACCAGTCCTAGCTGGCAGTAAACGAAGGGACTTGGCCACGGTAGACACTGGCCAAGAAAAGGTCTCCAGAAGGGCATTCATTAGGGCACAAGGGGACAGCTCGACAATAAGCCCATTTTGCTGCTCAAGGGGCAACACTTGAAGACTGTGCTCCGTGCCAGAGCCTGAGACGAGCCTGGAGACAAGGATCAGATTGTAGCTTTCTGAGGCTACTTCAACAAATATAGCGAAAAGGAATTGGGGCGTGGTAGGGAAAGAGAATTCTGTTCCCTGGGCAGCGTGGCTAAGCCATCCCCTGTGCCACCTCCCCAAATACCCCCATCCACATTGGAAACACTCCTAAGTGACATGTCCCTGGGCACAGTTTCCAAGTGTTCCTCCATTGCTTTCTCTCCCCCTCCCCAAACAGCTAAAGAAAGAAAAGATGATGGAAGAGAGGGAAGAAGGAAGGATCTCTTCCCAGGAAGGAAGGCATTAGTGTAATTGACAAAGCTTTAGTCAGAGAAGGGCAAGTTAAGGGTTAAATATGTAAGGAAAAAAAGAATGCAAAACATCAAGACTCAATAGTGCCAAGAGGTTAGGTCTATTGAAAAGCCAAGGACATTTGGCTGAGAGTGTGGTGAGGGAAGTGGTATTAAATTCAGGCATTTCAACTCTGTGACTTTGGGCAGACTTCAGAACGAAGGGGCTCACATCCTAGCTGTGGTGGCAGAGAGCGGTGTTGTGTGTCTGACAGTCCCCAGGGTCTGCCCTGCCTTCCCCTCCCCACAAGGGCAATAAAGGAATGTAGGTGGAATCCGCTGGGGCTGAGGGTCGACCAGGGATAACAGAATTCCGAGCCCTAGTGTTGAGTGGGCCAGTACCCAAGAGCTCAGGAAGACAAAGGGTTTGCAAGGCGGGGAGGATATTAACCACAGAGCTTCTGGGTTCCATACCTGACTCCCAGATTGCAAGACGATGTATTGTTTTCCCTTAGGTTTTCAGCTCCTTTCTTACTTTATCCATTTCCTTCTTTTAAGTGACTGTGCACTGTTTCTCTGCTCAGTGGGGAAGAGAGGTGGGGGCAGGAGG
The DNA here is from genome assembly GCA_006410935.1 of Redunca redunca. Classification (NCBI taxonomy): domain Eukaryota; kingdom Metazoa; phylum Chordata; class Mammalia; order Artiodactyla; family Bovidae; genus Redunca; species Redunca redunca. The sequence continues at coordinate 189,369 of SJYQ01002394.1, read as the reverse complement.
GGGGTGGTGAGAGGAGAGAGGATCAAGGAAGGCGGAAGGAACAGCTCAACAGCCGACCTTCTTCAGCTGCATGAAAATCATTCCAGATTTGAAAAGGGCTTTGGTGAGATTTACTGTTGGGGTGCCTGTGACTCTGCCAAACGAGTTCTTTTGTCTCCATCTTCCCTCATTCCTGGCTCTCCCACTCTCCCTGAGCGCTGCTACTTTTGAAGAGTTAAATCGGAGGGAAAACATAGTTGGATGGTGTTTCATGGAGGGGCAGAGAGCAGGCTGCCTAGTGTTACATAACCTGGCTGAATGAAGGCTGTACCCAGAGACAGAAGCCAGTGCTCAAGAAAGAAAGAAAGAGAGGAGAGTATGAAGATGCAGGAAAGAAGGAAAGAGAAGAGAGGGAGGAAGGAAGGGAGGGAAAGGACAGAGAGAAAGAAATAGTAAAGATCCATAGCTTGAGATCCCAGGAGGCTGAGTTTATAAGGGAAAAGATAGAAGGAACTAATATAATATAAATGCATGTTTCAGAATTTCTCACCACTGTCTGTTAGAATTATGGAGCTCTGAAAACACAGCCTCACATAGACATGAACTTAAGCTTCAAACACAGGTAGGTTGGAAGCTTATAGCCTTTAAAGAAATTTTAAACAACAAGAAACCCTATTGTTTATGCAGCGAGATTCCCCTGGGTGTGTGAGCTTCCTACTCAAAGCAACCCGAAGTCAAGAGTTGAAATGCGTTATCAGGAAGAATAGCATGGAAAGCAAAGGCTGTTCTGATTTAAATGAAAATGGAATACAGCGTGAACTATTGTTTGCACCAGGATTTCTAATTGGGTTATTGAACCCAACTCAATCTACCTCATAAAAGCTTGAAACTCAACTCCCAGACTGCTTTCTGGAGGAAACGTTCCTTGAAGTCTTTCTTCTCCTACAGGATCTTGAACTTCAAATGTAGTAGAGAGCTGATCAGTGTTAGGAAACCAAAGTGTGTTTGGCATCTGCACACATGGAACTTCGGAGGCATTATACCCCTAGGAAGTTTCCTCCACACACTCAGGTCCCCATGAGTGTAGACACATGCATGTGGACGCCACACAAGCACACGCGAGCACGTGGGATGAACGGTCTAGAACCGCCGTGCCACCCCCTATGCCCTCACCAGGGAAGACGCTTTTACAGTATCACCAACTTGTCTGCATGTCAGCATGCCTAAAATGTAGAGGAGACAAAGAAATAGAGGAAAGGAATTCCCTGGCACTCCGGTGGTTAGGACTCCATGCCTCCTCTGCCAGTGGTGTGAGTTCAATCCTTGGTCTGGGAACTAAGATCCCATACGCCCTGCGCTATGGCCAAGAGAAATAAAATAAAAAATAAATGAAGGAAAAATCTGCCACTTACTGAGCAATCACCTACTATAGTGAGTCCCTAGGCAGTGCTCGCCTTTTCTATGTAGCATTGCGATTCACGGCATTTGATGGCTGCTCTTTTAGAATCGTGTTGTAACAAATTGCACATCTGAAGCAATCTCTTCTGGTAAACCGCCTTAGAGAGAGGCCATTTCTCTCTGCAAAGCCAGCTGTGAGTTGCTGGAAGGCACACAGCTGCAGACAGCTGGACGGCTGGACAGTGAGGGATCCCGGAGAAGTGAACTCTGGCTCGCGGGCCTGAGGCCGCAGGAAGGAAGGCTAGCTGGGAGAAAGCGTCCGCTTCTGCTGTGGCTTGTCCTAGGCCTCTGCTGCCTTTGTCCTTTTCCTGAGGGAACCAGACCCCTCAGTAGAACTTAAAGAACTAAATTACCTGGGGATTTTATTCTCCTAAGACCACCTCACCTTTGGATTCCTTCTGAGTTGCAACTTTTCTCTCTTAAGACCTAGAAGATGCCTTTTGTGGGCTCCAGCAGAAATGGGGCAAAACCCCTGAAACCAAAGAATGTTCTAAAAGAATGGCAGGGGGTCCAAGAAGCACTCTCGCCTTGGCCAGCAAGATATTTGCCCCCAGGCAGGAGAAGGGAATCTACTCTTGTTTCTCTCCATTCAGTTTTTCTAGAGAAAAAAAGAGTAGCTTGAGCTCTGGGAACACTGCCCAGCGATTTGACTTCATTGGCGTTTCCTCATCAATACGAAAACTAATATAGCGACAGAAAGCTAATAACCCTTCCCAGCATGAACTGGCCCCAGGCTGGGCTTTTGAACTTCGTCACTGAAACTATTAGGTAATGGAAAAAGCTTTTTAAAAATATGTTCTGAGCAAGAAGGAGAAAGAGGTCACTAAAGGACCGAAGGAGCAGTTTCCCCTTGTCCGTGTGACCTGGCCTGAGCCTCAGGTCTGTATGCCCACCCTTGCCACATACAAAGTGCTCAGAAAAGCCAAGGAGACTGCTACTCTCTTGGTTCAAAGCTAGCAATGCTGGAGGAGCAGTATCACATAAAGCCAGGATGATGGGAGAATCTCAGGCTACAGACAGGAAGTGTGTCAGGGGCTGGGGGCCAAGGAGATGAGCAGTGGGTCAGGAAGGAAGCTCTGAGGTGGGTCAAAAGCAAAAAGGTTCAGGGTACAAGGTGAGACCCTGAAAAGAGTAACAGGGAAGGTTCTTATTAGGTGTTGGGCATATGGAAGTGTTAGGGAACCATGTACTGAAATGATCCACCTTGGCCAGGCACGATAATGACTGCTGGCGTGAGTTATCTCACAACAGGAGGTCCTGATAAGGAACACAGAACTGACAAGCTATCACCAGTTAGAAGCATATGGGAGGGGCCAAAAGGAGGAGAGAGACACCAGCCCATAATATGTCCTGCCAACCTCCCAGAACCCCTCACGCTGGATATCATCTTGGCTGAGAGAAGCAGGAGCCACCAGGAATTGGACCAAATATGGACACAAGCAAGATGACTGGCCATAGACAACTCAGAAAGCTACCACATTACCATAAAACCCAAGACTTCCGCCCTGTGAGCCACGTGGCAGAACAGTTCTCCTGGGTTCCCTCACTCTGCTGCGCTCCACCTGGGCACCCCTTCTCATAAGTCTTTTGCTTTGTCAGCCTGTGTGTCTCCTCAGACAATTCATTTCTGAGTGTTAGACAAGAGCCCACTCTCAGGTCATGGAACAGAAATGTGCAGGTCAGGCCTGATTTTTTATCTTTTACACCAAGGAAATGGTCTACTGCTCTGGAAGTGGGGAATACTAATGCTTTATGTTAGTTCCTAGTTTACAAAATCTCATAGCCCAAATCCTCTCCTTGGTGTCTTCAGCACCCCAATGAGGTAAGCAGAACAGGGAATCTTGTTCCCATTTAACTGATTTTGGAACTTACACTAAAAGAGAACAGATTTGCCCACTCTTATTAATGGTAGACATAGACCTAGAACTCAGGCTGGTGACGCCCAGTTCAATGCTCTGTCTCTTGTATCATTTGACTCAGTAACATTGTTGAGAAAGAACTGAAACTCTACAGCAAGGACTTGGAATGGGCAGCTTCTGGAATGTCAGTTCTAGGCCTGGGTAAATTTTCTAGCAGTGCTTCATTGACTGGGATCAGTTCAGTTCAGCTGCTCAGTCACGTCCAACGCTTTGAGACCCCATGGACTGCAGCATGTCAGGCTTCCCTGTCCATCACCAACTCCTGGAGCTAACTTAAACTCAATGTCCATAGAGTCAGTGATGCCATCCAACCATCTCATCCTGTCGTTCCCTTCTCCTCCTGCCCCCAATCCCTCCCAACATCAGGGTCTTTTCCGATGAGTCAGTTCTTTGCATCAGGTGGCCAAAGTATTGGAGTTTCAGCTTCAGCATCAGTCCTTCCAATGAACACTCAGGACTGATATCCTTTAGGATGGACTGGTTGGATCTCCTTGCAGTCCAAGGGACTCTCAAGAGTCTTCTCCAACACCACAGTTCAAAAGCATCAATTCTTTGGTGCTCAACTTTCTTTATAGTCCAACTCTCACATCCATACATGACCACTGGGATCATTCCATGTGTTTTCTGCCCCTTCATGTTTTCTTCAAACTGCAACATCCCTAGAAATGATTTATTTGGTCCAGTCTGGTCCTATGATCATCCTTGAGTTCAGAAGGTGTTCCATGATGGGCAGTTGTATGTGAAGACACAAAAAAGTGTTTCTTCCAAGGAGAAGTCTTTTTGCTTTGTTTGAGAAGTCCTCGCTCCTGTTCGAGGGCTGGTGGAAAGTGCCAGTGAGACCAAGTACGTGAAAATTCTTTCTAAAATATGAAGCATTGTACATATTCATTCATTTGTTAAATGAAAAAAAAAATTGCCTGTGCTCTGCTAGGCACTTAATAGTTTTTTTTCACTTAACAAATGAATGAATAGGGACAGTGCTTCATACTTTAAAAAGAATTTTCACACACATGGTCTCACCATGTTAGGTGCTGGGGATACAAAGGTGAACAGAATAGACCTGAATAAAGTGTGATGAAAATAAGTGCTGTATTGCCTGGTTATTTTGTCTCACACCACACAAAACCCTGGACGCAGATTGTCTTTTTATTCAACACACCCCAAGGAGGCAGTTATTATTAATCCAGTTTACAGATGAGGCAGGAGGCTAAGTAACCTGCCCAAGTAAGCCTGGATTTGAAGCCTTTCTTTCTTTTTCTTGCCTCTTTCTTTCTTCCTTCCTCCTTTCCTTCTTCCCTCCCTCTACCCCTCCCTTCTTCCTTCTTCCCTCCCTCCCTTTAAAAAGAATGGAGTCCTAACCACTGAACCACCAGAGAAGCCTTGAAGCCTGGAATCTTGACTTCAAGGCTATAGCACTCTTGCCTTGTGAGATGGACTGTAATATACAATAGGGTTAGAGATACAGGCTAGGGTGAAAGACCATGATGAGGAAGCCAAAAGAAACTCCTTAGGGAAGAGAGATGTGAAGATGGATGAGGAACTTATTAGGAGGCAGAGAGATGGGAGGGGGGCTTTCTTGGCCAAGGGGAGAGCACATAAAATGGCATGAAGTAGAACCAAGGAGAAGCCACGGGCTATGAGGAGCCGTTTCCTCTCCCTCTTCATCTTCTTGGTTTATTTTTATGGTTTAATATCAAGGCATAGAAAACTCTGAACGTCAGTGTTTGTCTTTCCATTGAGTAATAATTGCATCCAAAGGAAAACCATTCTGGGTGGTAAGGAGGGTCATTATTTATTTATTTAAGATGTGGGCAAACCCCTAATCAAAACGTCTACCATCATCGAAGCTGGCGTTTTTCCCCAGTGCGCTTTATGAAAACTTTTGCCTAAGGCTTTCAGATTTAGTTTGCTAGTTAAAGGAGTATAGTTTGGCAGTTGCTGAGGCTTTGTGTGCGTCTGCTGTGTGTTTAAGTGGAACCTCATGGCGGATTTGGAAAATCAGGTCACAAAGGCGGCTGGAGAGCCACCTCCCTTTAGAAGTACATGACAGGATTCCATCCTTATGCGTTACCGTCTTCAATAAAGTGTTACTATTTTTATCATCATTGAGGTCATAATCTTCAGCTCTGGGTTCTGTGCACTGTTTTGTCATTGCAGGACCATGGGTTATTCCCTTTGGGGGGAAACTGTTTGGAATGTGTATTGATGTGGTCAAACAGAAACAGGTAAATATATATCCAAAATGCATAAAAGAATTCAGGAAACTCTGAAAGTAACTTAGAAGATCAAACATTTATAGGAGTTTAATTTGCAAGAGGCATTGGGTGAGAATGTGGGAAGTGGTGCTCAAGAGGGCAACAGCTAAGAGGACTAGCGTATTTGCATTATTTCTATCCTCACCTGAACTTCCACTGTTAATTTTTTGAAACTTACCTTTTAATTACTCCCCATTCAAATCTGTTATCTTGAGAAGAAGTGATACCTACACTAAAAGTGCTTTGCGCCTTATAAAGTCCCAGTAACGGGTTCATGGTTTGCCACTTTTGTTTTGGGTGATAAGATTTACACTCATCCTTTTCAGGCTCTGGAAACCAAACCTCAGAAACCTGGGAATGTGGACAGAATCCCTGAAAAAAATTAAAAGAAAAGCATGGAATTACTGTTCAGGTCTTAGAACTTTCTATCCAGTGACTTTTTTTAAAATCGGAATATAATTGCTTTATAGTGTTGCTAGTTTCTGCTGTGCAATGAAGTGAATCAGCTATATGTATACATATATCTCCTCCCTCTTGGGTCTCCCTCCCACCCCACCTGCATTGCACCCTTGTAGGTCATCACGGAGCATCAAGCTGAGCTCCCTGCGCTATACCGCAGGGTCCCATGTGTGTGGAATCTAGAAAAATATTAATAGTACAGTTGAACCTACATCCAGTGTTTTTTCTATAAGATCTCACCACCAGTCTGTACCCTACTTACACTTCTTAGGAGAACCTCTTTGTGGAGTCTAGGGTTTCAGTACAAATATGATCAGCAGAATTTGATTTGCAGAACCTGTTTATAAAATGAGAATCTCCCTCTCTGGAGACCAAGAAGGAAAATTATCTTTTGGCTATGACTTAACAGAAGGCTTCCTTATCCTGAAGCAGGAGCACGTCTAAAATATTCTTGATCAAGATCTATGATCCTGAGATTGCATTGAGTAGGATTTCTTGTTTCCACACTGAGAGAAGAAACAGAAGAGCATCTTACATAGCCATTCTTACTATCTTTATTTACCCAGGCAAAGTGTTGACCTTCGACTATTCCATTTCTTTCTATTGCCTCAACCAGTTGCCAGTTCTTAATGTCGTGTAAATGAGTCTAATAAGGAACATAAGTCTCAGACGGAGAATATCATTGAGCCACTCTCCATAAGCACTGGGTTAAAGGAAACAGAAATAAAATGCAGAGTGGTATTGCAGGATTTGTTTCTCCTATCTCCTCCTCTGTGTCTCTGTCCTCACTTCTTCTGATGATTGTGTTGACTCAATATTCCTAACCAGCATCTTGCCTGTTGGATTATTCATCTCCACTCCTTCTTTTATAGTCTTTTCCTTCGCCTTCCACATAATGTGAAGCAGATATCTTCCCAATGTTACTTCTGCTTTGTGTAGTAAATCATTTCCAGAGGCAAACTTTTCTCTTTTGTTCTGCAGGACTTTCCCCTCCCCTCAAGTCTCATGTAGATCCATCCATTTATTCACCCATCCATCTTAAGTTACAATTTATCAAGAGCAAATCTATTCAGACCAAGAGTTAGCCAACACAGAGGGAACGTGCTTTACACTTTGTACACACCTCCACTCTTGAAGCCAGAGAATGGAAGCTGTGTTCAGTTTTCAGCAGAATGCACATACTAGACTCTCCATAAATGCAAAATGTGTGTGTGTGCATGTGTGTATGTGTGCGCATGTGTGTGTGTGTGCACATGTGTGTGTGTGCGCGCGTGTGTATGTGCACTCAGTCATGTCCAACACTTTGCAACCCCAACTGCAACTGTCAGGCTCCTCTGTCCATGGAATTTTCCAGGCGAGAATACTGAAGTGGGTTGCCATTTCCAGGGGATCTTCCTGACCCGGGGATGGAACCTGTGTCTTCTGCACTGGCAAGTGGATTCTTTGCCACTGCAGTGAGCACATACAATTGATACACTGCTTTTTCTGGAGGCATGTCTAGTTGAGGGGCTTCCCTTGTAGCTCAGTTGGTAAAGAATCTGCCTACAATGCAGGAAACCTGGGTTCAATTCCCAGGTTGGGAAGATCCCCTAGAGAAGGAAATGGCAACCTACTCCAGTATTCTTGCTTGGAGAACCCCATGGACAGAGGAGCCTGGCAGATTATAGTCCATGGGGTCACAAGAGTCGGACATGCTTTAGCGACTAAACCACCATCATCTAGTTGAAAGCAACTTGAAAAAACAGTTAGTCCCCCTCTCTAAGAGACTGAACCAATTTGAAATCGTGTATAATAAGCAATTAGATATTAGAAGAGGTAAAAGCCTAAGAGGCTATGCACACTTAGGGAAGGTTTGCATTGATAAAAAAAAAAAAAAATGCCCATTGAAGAATTAAGCTGAATTTTGAAAGACGACTAATATTGGATAATTAAAGAGTATGAGGGACAGTAATAAGGAGAATCTACTATTTTCTAGACCACATCTTACGTGATGTATATATACATGTATATTAATTCATATGGAAACCTATGATGTACTATTAACATATTTATTTTGTATGAGTACACTGAAGAACAGAGAGTTTAAATAACACATCTAGGAGTTGTCAGAGTCAGAATTTGAACCCAGATGGACTGGCTGTAGTACTCTTAACCACTGTACCCTAGAACTCCTGATGGTAGACAAGACAGGTAGAATAGGACAGGCTAGATGGAAGAGTCCTGGCAAAGAAGCAATTAAGGCTGAGTAAAGGATGGGAGGTTAGCATTCTTTATTTCACCAAATAAGTGAATCATTTCATAAAAATTTCTCTGCCATTTACGCAGTTTTGAAAACAAGTATTTGATAATCTTCACACATTCAGCACCAGGAAGCTACAATGAGTTAATTTTTTTCCTTGGGCTGAGTTTTATTTTTTCCCCTGGTAAAAATAATATTTAATGCAGAGCTCAGACCATTTGATTTATGGCCTGTTTGAAAATCCTTTTCATCACTGTATATTTTACCAGTAAATATTTAATCCTTGGCACCACATGCCACCCTGTTTATTAACTTTAGAGTTCATATTTTATAGTAAACTGATTCTAAAATATCCTATGAAGAGAAGGATAGCTCATCCACATAATCCACTGAGAACTACGCCCATTGTGCCAAAAGGATCCCCAGTAATATCACTTGATCAGCGTTTCAATAATTGGAAACATTGATCACTATGAAAACAAAATTTTCTTTAGTGACAATATATCTATATTACCTTACACTTGCTCTGGAATCCCAAGTTTTCATCCCAAACCATTGTTTTATGCCCCGAAACATGACCAGAATGAATGGCCTGGTTGGAGGCTTCAGGCCTTTGCTTGGGTGGCCCCAGCTGTCTAACGATTCTGTTTTTCTGTCTTTGAGGCTTTGGTTTCAAAAACTTAAAACCACTAGACTCAGAAAAGATAAATCTTTCTCAGTTTGCTTCAGAAAATCTAAACCCAATAAAATCTACATCGGTGGCTTTCAGAGAGAGTTACTTATCTGTCAGGAATGGGCCGCTGGGTTCCCCCTGTTTTCCTCCTGGACAGTTGGAGTTTTGCCCTACAGCATGCTTCTAAACCATCTCTTTGAATTCCCTCTCCTCTTTGCCTCACCACAAGCCCTCTATTGTAAAACATTCTATACTTTCCTATATTCTGTTTGCGTCATTCAGTTTGGAGGAACTGACTTTTGTTCTACCCCTACCCCCTCACAGTTGAAATCATAAATGAATCATAAAAATTCAAAGTTTTCACAACATGACTATGAATAAAACCTCAAAGTTTAATATATAGAGAGGTTGCTCGTCTTTCATGAAGACTCACCCGATTTTAAACGTTAAATGCACAATTCTTTATACATATCTTAATTTTCAATATACTATCATCTCTTTTTTGTGTGATTTCAGTTCTTCTTATTTCCTTATAATTAGTACAAACCTTAAATTGTCTCACTTTTTGAAGAGAGGAATATTTCCAGGAAATTGTTTGGAGAAATATCAAAGCTATAAAGACACCCCAATCCTAATAAATTATAAAAATAACCATTCATGAACTGGTTTGAGTGTTGTTTGTTCATTTAGTAAACATTTGATAAAAAAGGATTTGCCAAGAATGTTATATGTGTGTGTCTGGTAATGCATGTGATAGCATGGTATAAAGCTTAAAGAATTTTATAGAGTATCAATATTATTGTGTATAGTAAACACTTTTTTTCTTCTTTTTTTTTTTTTTTGCTGCACTGGGTCATCATGGCAAGTGGGCTCACACTGAAGTATGTGAGCTTCTTTGGTGGTGGAGCATGGGCTCTAGAGTGAACGAGCTCAGTAGGGGGCATGTGGGATCTTAGTTCTCTGACCAGGGATCGAAACCATGTCGCAAGGTAGATTCTCAATCACTGGACCACCAACTTAGTCTCAGAAAGAGCTCTTTTAAAATACCTTTATTAATTGACTTATTGGGTTTATGAACATTCTTCACTTCCTTTCTCTTTAAAATTTTTATTTTTACTTTATTTTGCTTTACTATACTGTATTGGTTTTGCCATACATTGACATGAATCAGCCACGGATCCTATATAAGACATTCTGAATGATGTTCATAGCACAGTGAGTACTTACAACAAGTAGTCTACTTTCTAGTGAGACTATACAGTTCTGTTCAGAAAAATTATGTTTTCACTGAGTCAGGTCAGTTGAATTTGTTCTCTAACCTACTTATTCCAGCTGTACTTGAAGTTATAATTATAATATTTAAATTGATATTATACAAAGCAATGGACTATACTTTGTAAAGCTTCCCAGGTGGTGCTAGTGGTAAAGAACCTGCCTACTAAAGCAGGAGACTTAAGAAATACAGGGTTGATCCCTGGGTTGGGAAGATGCCCTGGAGGAGGACATGGCAACCAATTCCAGTATTCTTGCTTGGGAAATCCCATGGACAGAGGAGCCTGGCAGGCTACAGTCCATGTGGTCAAACAGAGTCAGACATGACTGAAGCAACTTAGCACATAGCACAACATGCGTGTAAAAAGGAATTTTTCGGGGCTCCAGAATCACTGCAGATGGTGATTGCAGCCATGAAATTAAAAGACACTCCTTGGAAGGAGTTATGACCAACCTAGATAGCATATTCAAAAGCAGAGACATTACTTTGCTGACTAAGGTCCCTCTAGTCAAGGCTATGGTTTTTCCAGTGGTCATGTATGGATGTGAGAGATGGACTATAAAGAAAGCTGAGGGCAGAAGAATTGATGCTTTTGAACTGTGGTGTTGGAGAAGACTCTTGAGAGTCCCTTGGACTGCAAGGAGATCCAATCAGCCCATCCTAAGGGAAATTAGTCCCGGTTGTTTATTAGTAGGACTGATGTTGAGGCTGAAACTCCAATACTTTGGCCACCTGATGCGAAGAACTGACTCATTTGAAAAGACCCTGATGCTGGGAAAGATTGAGGGCAGGAGGAGATGGGGAGAACTGAGGATGAGATGGTTGAATCGCATCACCAACTCAATGGATGTGGGTTTGGGTGGACTCCGGGAGTTGATGATGGATGGGGAGGCCTGGTGTGCTGCGGTTCATGGGGTCACAAAGAGTCGGACACGACTGAGCATCTGAACTGAACTGATATGAAAGCAGAATTAAAATATTTTCAAAAGATTAAATAAAGACACATTGCTTCCAAAGATTACTATTGATTAGGTATGGGTGAGACAACCATGAGAATTCTGATTTTAAAATCTAAAATTCTACATTTAGCTTTCTTTACATACAACTTTGAGGTTCCCTGGTGGTTCAGATAGTAAAGAATCTGTCTGCAATGTGGGAGACCTGCGTTCAATCCCATCCCTGGGTTGGGAAGATCCCATGGAGGAGGTCATAGCAACCCACTCCAGTATTCTTGCCTGGAGAATCCTCATGGACAGAGGAGTCTGGTGGGCTATAGTCCATGGGGTAGCAAAGAGTCGGACACAACTGAGTGACTAAGCACAACACAGCACATACAACTTTAAGTTCTGGCTTCACTTTAAAAAAATAAAAACTGGAGATTGTAGGTAATGCTTTAAAAGTATATTGGTTTTTCAACCACCAGCAGCATATTACACATCCTTTACAAGTTCACATGGAACACTCACTGAGATAAACTATATCCTGAGCCATAAAACACACCTTAACACATTAAAAAGAATAGAAATCATACAATGCCTGCTGTCAGACCACAATGGAATTAAACTAAGAACAGAAAGATAACTGGAAAATCCTCAAATATATGAAGATTAAGTGGCTCAGACGGTAAAGTGTCTGTCTATAATGCCGGAGACCTGGATTCAATCCCTAGGTCGGGAAGATCCGCTGGAGAAGGAAATGGCAATCCACTCCAGTACTATGGCCTGGAAAATCCCATGGACAAAGGAGCCTAGGCTACAGTCCTTGTGGTCGCAAAGAGTCGAACACGACTGAGCGACTTTACTTACTACTTCAAGCAACATATATCTAAATAGAACATGGGTCAAAGAAGAAATCTCAAGAGAAATTTAAAAATATTTTTAATTAAATGAAAATAAAAATACTACTTATCAAAATGTGTTTTGATAAGATGCAGTGACAGCAGTATTTGGAGGGAAATTTATAGCATTCTAATATATGAATGCATATATTAGAAAAGAATAAAAACGTAAAATCAGTAATCTAAGTTTCCACCTTAAAAGTAGAAAAAGAAGAGCAAATTAATTTCAAAGCAAGGAAAAGGAAATAGTAAGAATTAGAGCAGTAATCAAATTGAAAACAGAAATCAATAGATAACCAACAAAACCAAAAGCTGCTTCTTAGAAAAGATTGATAAAATTGGTAAACATGTAGCCAGGCTAACTAGGAAAAAAATAGAGAGGACACAATAAAATCAGCAATGAAAGAGGAACATCACTAAAGAGCCTATGGATATTAAATGAGAAATAAATACAAACAACGCTATGCTCACTAATTTGCTAACTTAGATGAAATGGACCAATTTCTTGAAAAACACAATTTTCCAGAACTCATATTAGAAGAAACAGACAATCTGGATAGGCTTATATCAAAGATATTAAATTCACGATTAATAACTTTCCGAAACAGAAAACCCAGGCCCTGATGAGTTCATTGGTGAATTCTACCAAACATTTAAAGAACAATTGATACAATAACTCTACACCCTCTTTCAGAAGATCAAGATAGAATATTTCCTAACTCAAACTTATTCTATGAGGCCAGCATTACCTTAGTACCAAAACCAAAGACATCACAAGAAAACAGAAAAGTATAGGCTACTCTCTCTCATAAACATAGATGCAAATCAACAAAACTTTAGCAAATCAAATGTAATGATGTGTTGGGTTGGCCAAAAAGTTTCTTCAGGTTTTTCCATAAGATATTACAGAAAAACCCAAACAAACTTTTTAGCCAACTCAACATTAAAAGATTTGTGCACGCGTGCTTAGTTGCTCAGTTGTGTCTGACTCTCTGCGACCCTTTGGACTGTTAACCTGCGAGGCTCCTCTGTCCATGGAATTTCCCAGGCAAAACTACTGGAGTGGGTTGCCATTTCCTCCTCTAGGGGATCTTCCCAACCCAGGGATGGAATCTGCGTTTCCTGTGTTTCTTGCATTGCTAGGCAGATTCTTGAGCCACTGGGGAAGCCCTGAAAGGTTTATATATCTTGAATGAGTGGAATTTATCCCAGGTATGGACTGGTTCAACATTTGAAATCAGTTAATTGTCAAGCTGTCAGTGTTTTTCAACTTGATCTATAGATCCCATGCAATCCCAATTAAAATTCCACTAAGTTCCTGCAGATATCAACAATGTACACATGGAAAGACACAAACCCAGAGTGGCCCACACAATCCTGAAGGGTATTCACATGGAAAAAACATTTAGACACAGACCTTACACCCTTTGCAAAAATTAAGTCAAAATGGATCACAGAACTAAAGGTAAGATGAAAACTATAAAACTCATAGAAGATAGCATAGGTGAAAACCTACTTGACCTTGAGTATGGCAGTGCCTTTTTAATTTTTATTTTATGTATTTATTTATTGACTGCACCATGGGTCATCTGGGGTGTGGGATCTCAGTTCCATGACCAGGAACTGTCCCCCTCCCCTAACCCCCACCAACCCTCCCCCC
>SJYQ01002394.1:54653-163677 GCA_006410935.1 Redunca redunca | reverse complement strand
GGTGGGATGTGGGGGGTGGGCAGGAACTTGGGGTACTTGATTGGCCTTTGTCCTCAGCATATGTTTCCAGCTGCCAATTACAGGGTAGTAGGAAGAAAAGAGAATCTGAGCAATGGTTAACTATCTCTGAAGGGTGGGCTCATTAATCTTGTTTATCTTTACGTTAAGAAAAAGTTTTAAATGGCACAAAAGAGATATGAAACTTGAGCTCTTTTTGTAATAGTTATAGAAACTGTACACATATTGGGTGAAGTATGAAAGCATTTTTAACTTGAAGAGGAAGAACATTGTTTTGTATACTTGGAAGTTAAGAGATGCCTTCTCTTGAGTGTCTTCTCAAGAGACTCTTGTGATTTGGGTCTTCACACTCAGTATTCAAACACTCCCAAGTGTCTAGAGTGCCTTTCAGGCATCTGAGGTGATTACCATGAGAAGGCAACTGTGAGGGGAAACTTCTGATGGGAGGCAGCAAAGCAAAGTAATGATTTCCTGAGCGAAGGGCTAGCAGGTTGGAGGCAAAGGCTGACATGTCCCAGACAGGAGCAGAAAGCCAACTTCTCCAGGATTCTCTTCATCAGCCAAAGGGCGTGGGGGAATCAAATACATGGGCTGAGAAACTTGAAAGCAGGAGAGGATGGGATGAGGACACTTAGAACACCTAGAATTACCCCACAAATTACTCATCTCCTGTGGATGGTCTCTATGACGCAAGCGTTACTTCCTGTCTTGTTTTTTAAGCGCCTGGTGATCCACACTGAGGGTTGTTGGAGGAAAGATACAGGAGACCGGCTGATGTCAGAGGGATGAAAGAGGATGACATGTCAGCAACACAAACATTAGTTTCTGTGTCCGACTGGCTCTGAGTGTGAAAATGTCAGAACCGGGCTCTGCCCCGAGATGCTGAGGAGGTGTGATGTTAGTGCCGATGACACAGACGAAGTCAGCAAGCGGCTTTGGTGGCAGACTCTCCAATGCAGCTCCAGCCTTCTGGGGTCCGGTGATGGCTTGAGTAGCTGTTATAGAGATGTCTGAATGAAATTTCACCCCTTATCTTGTGCTTTCCAGTTGCAGATCCAGCTGTTCAAGGAGCTGGTGTGAGCTGATTCCTGAACTGAGAATTTGTCCAGTGCTTTGAGGGAGGGTTGGGTTGTGGTGGGGCAAGTACTCAGTTATGAATTAGAATTGTCTGGTTATTTCACCATCTTCTTCTTCACACTATCAACTTCTTGAGGCAAGAATAACATTCATTATCTTCGTATCACCTGGCACAAAATAAGTGATCAGTGACAGTGATCAGTGACAGTTTAAAAAAAAACCTGAATAACCTTCCTAAGAGGTGACAATGCTTGAAACGTTGCCTTTCAGCTTTATTCTATGCAGCATCTGTGGCATCTCTATTTTTCCTTTCTTCTTTGAACATCTCTCAGGGACGTCATTTGGTATTATCAAAATTTCAGGGCAAATGTGATATATTTGGGGTCTTCCATGTTAGACACTTACCAGAGTCAGAAAATCGGCTCATTCTAAGAACATGGGCTTCCCCGATAGCTCAGTTGGAAAGAATCCACCTGCAATGCAGGAGACTCCAGTTCGATTCCTGGGTTGGGAAGATCCGCTGGAGAAGGCATAGGCTAACCACTCCAGTATTGTTTGGCTTCCCTTGTGGTTCAGCTGGTAAAGAATCTGCCTGCGATGTGAGAGACCTGGGTTCGATCTCTGTGTTGGGAAGATCTTCTGGAGAAGGGAAAGGCTCCCCACTCTAGTATTCTGGCCTAGAGAATTCCATGGACTGTATAGTCCATGGGGTCGCAAAGAGTTGGATACAACTAAGTGACTTTCACTTCAAGAATAAGTGTTAGTCTTTTTTTTTGCACTGACAGTGTAAGGGGTGGGCCAGTTCATCAGCTTTAAACTAACAATAGGCCAGCAGTCCAACTTGTCAACATTAATGTGTATTCAGAAGTCACATTCAGAAAATTTTTCATTGGGGGAATTTGAAAACTGACTTCTTTCAGCCAAGAAACTATTCAGTGGTATTGGAGAGAATGGAAATAAAACTAATGCCACTGGGCTGGTGTTACTTTGCACATCTCTGCTCCATTCTCAAGAGTTGGAAGCTAACACTTCCCAAAGGACTGAAAAAATTTTTTGTGTGTGGAGGACACAAAATAATTGCTGACTAGGAGAAATTCTTCTCTCCTCCCTCTTCCTGTGACTAACTTTGGAAATAGGTATATTTCCTCCTTAATAATCTCAAATAAATTTGGTCACCATTTTTTAAATTTAA
This sequence comes from Redunca redunca, assembly GCA_006410935.1. Taxonomy (NCBI): domain Eukaryota; kingdom Metazoa; phylum Chordata; class Mammalia; order Artiodactyla; family Bovidae; genus Redunca; species Redunca redunca. Next base: position 161,390 of record SJYQ01002394.1, on the reverse strand, counting down.
TTTTTATTTTATGTTAGAGTATAGTTGATTTCAATGTGTATTCATTTCAGGTGTGCAGCAAAATACATACATACATACATTTTTTCCAGATTCTTTTCTCATTTAAGATATTACAGATTATTGAGTACAGTTCTCTGTGCTATACAGTAGGTCTTTGTTGATTATTTAATACACAGTGTTTATATGCTAATCTCAAACACCTAATTTATCCCTGCGCCCAATTGTCCCCATTTGGTAAGTTTGTTTCCAGAGTCTGTGAGTCTATTACATTTTGTAGATAAGTTCATTTGCAACACAGTTTTAGATTCCACATGTAAGTGATATCATATGACATCTCTGATATCATATGAAATGTCTTTCTCAGTCTGACTTACACTTAGTATGATAATCTGTGGGTCCACCCATATTGCTATAAATGAGTTGCTTCTTTTTATGGCTGAGTAATATTCCACTGTATATATGTACCACATCTTTTTTATCCATTCCTCCATCGATGGACATTTAGGATGCTTCCCTGTCTTGACTGCTGTAGAAAGCACTGCAGTAAACATTGGGGTGCATGTATATTTTGAATTGTGGTTTTCTCTGGATACATGCCCAGGAGTGGGCATATGTTGGATCATATATGTCACCATTAATAGTATTATGTTATGGTTTCTCAGGAACGCCAAGGACTAGCACTCATAGGTAGAGTTGTCAGCAACTTCATAATGCCTTTGGTCTTGAAGTGAGTCTTCAGCCTTGGACAGACAAAGCTGATGACCTGTGCCAAGGAATTGCTCCTTTAACTGTATGCTGGTTACAAAGTGAGACTGGGAAGAGATGATGATGATTCAGGAGAAGTGGTGTTGCAAGTCCAAGAGTGGATGAAATTCTGGAAGCCAAGGCTTCAAGGAGAGAAAAAAAAACTGGGGGAGAAACCCTTCTCATCCCAGGGTTCCACTGACCCTAGCCCCTGGAATGTTGTTTCCTCCCTGCGGGTTACAGAGACATTCTCTCTCCCAAACTCTGGCCTGAGATGGAAACCTTTCCCTCACATTCCACTCCGTCCCATTTTTTCATGCTATGAAAACTGTTTAATCCTCTCTTACACAGCACTCTTTTCTCCCTTGCCTTTATCTGCCACAGTAATGTGTCAAGATAAATCTTAACACAATCTCTTTTCTTTTTTGTGTGTGATTTTATATCCTTGACATTAGGGTGAAGATATTTTTCTTTTAAAACAACTCTTGGCAATTCTCTGCCCTTTTGTTCTGCTTGGATCTGAGCACCCTGTCATTTCTTTGCGGTCCTCGGTTTTATTTTTGCTCTGGCAGCCCTGGAAATCATGGCGTCTCGCTCAGTCATGTCAGCTATGAAACTCTCATGAGCCACTTTATCCTTCTTCCACAAACTGCAGAAGAAACTCGAATTCCTCTGATGTTGCTGCGTTTGGGCAGATCTTTGCTGCAGTGGAGGTTACTGAATGGATTCCAGTGACGTTCCCTCTCCATGTCTTCACCAAGGCTTTTCTTGCATTTTACTTCACCTGGACAGGGTCTCTTGGCTTTGTGCATTCCAGTTTAACATTCCTCAGTAACTGCTCAATTGTTTCTAAAGCAACAGCCAGCTCAGCCCTCCTCAGTAGACCTTTTGGGTTTGGCATCCTGGGCTCCTCGATTCCCCTTGGCCTGGCTCTTCTTCCTTCCTGCGAGTCCTTAGTATGGAGCTCTGGAGCAGTTGAAGGAGCATTATAATAATAATTATTATTATAGAAAGAGAAGACTTTTCATGCTCAGTAGTAAACATGTGACTTTGGGCAAGTTATAGCACTTGCCTTGGCATTTGTTTTTTCCTTCTAAACACGTGGCCTAGATCAGATTATCTTTAAGGTGACTTCCCTGCTGGGAAGACATGTTGTGAAATGTTGGGGTCTCTCAAAAACCATAGAATACACTGCTCAATGGAAAGATAGTTGAATCAGTTGGCAGTAGTCCATGATGATAACAATGACAATTACCTCAATTTCTTATCCAGTAGGTTAATGATTTTCTACAACACTCTGGTTAATACCACCTTAAGATACACTGAGTGATTTAACCAGTTTTGTTTACTACCATCTCCAACCAGTTCATATTGTTTGGCCCATCCCTGACTAATGAAAAAAAGCTTCATTTAAAAAATAAAAGAAGCCATCATTCATTTACCTATTCCCTAATTTGTTCACCAAAGGACCATGCTAGACATTTTGCATAGCCTCAAAGAATGTATACTCAAGCTAACTTAATTTCATTGGTTAAACTCTGTCTAGAAACAGGGTTAAAAAAAAATAACAGTTCTTGTGTTATTTTAAGAAACAAATTTTGAAAACTCATCAGATTAATTCAACTTGGAATGATTCTGTCAAGCTGGCCCTGGTTTCCCTTGTAATTCTGTGCATGCTCAATCACTCAGTTGTGTCCAACTCTTTGCAACCCCATGACTATAGCCTACCACACTCCATGGAATTTTCCAGGCAAGAATACTGCTGTGGGTTGCCACGCCCTCCTTCAGGGGATCTTCCTGACCCAGGGATCAAACTCAAGTCTCTTGAGTTTCCTGCATTGGTGGGTGGGTTCTTTACCACTGCACCACCTGGGAAGCCCTCCCTTGTAATTTGGTGAAGTGAAAGTTGCTCAGTCATGCCTGCCTCTTTGCAATCCAATGGACTACAGTCCATGGAATTCTCCAGGCCAGAATACTGGAGAGGGTAGCCTATCCCCTCTCTAGAGGATCTTTCCAACCCAGGAATCGAACCAAGGTCTCCTGTATTGCAGGTGGATTCTTTACCAACTGAGCTATGAGGGAAGCCCTTATAATTGGTGTCACCCAATTCATTGGGATCAATATTAGGGGTTTGCTGGGAGACACTGGCTTCACTAGCATCTCAATATGCTTTGAGAATGTTACTTTTTATTATTGATATGATGAGTTGGCTATGAATAGATTTGTAATTCTGACACTAAGGAATAGAAAATATTTACATTTCAGGTAGATTTTTCTTAGCCCTCTTCATAAACAGAAAGGGGAATTCAATAGGAAATATATGTGAAAATGTGCATTGATGGTAAAGTATCATCATTATTTCCATCTAAGTTGCTGAAATTTGGTAATGGGGGAGTAAAAGTGTCAGATATGCCTGAAGAGTGTTAGATAATCAATTATACAACTGTTGGGACTGCCCCATGCATGCGTCCCCTGATTCAAAAAGATAGACTTTTCCCCTTGCATAAAGGAAAACTACTTAGTGTGGTGACTTATATTGTAGAATTTGAGAGCCAAAGTGATTTTTATGGGTCAAAAGCACATTTTCAGGGGTTGTAACTTTGTCTTTGAAGGAAATAATCCAAATGAGAGAGAAATGAAATCAGATAGTCAGAAAGACATCAGGTGAAAATACTCCTTGCCTAAGTAGAGAGTAAGAAAATAACCATGTGATAATTATCATCTACTTGCAAAAATAAAGCAAGGTTAAACCCCCAGATGTGTCTCTTTCCACCACCACCTCCCCATCTCCTGTGCATATCTTGCCATAATCCCAGGCTAGGATTTCTCCACTCCAGCTGCACACCGACAGCTAATTTTGTTGACTTCCACTTCTGAGTCTGCATCCCCATCTTTCCTCAACAGCTGGAATGTTCTCCTTGTTTCTAGTCATGTCTCCACAATGCACCCTTTCCTACAAAACCTCTGCAGGATACCCCTCCAAACCATTGCTTTCTTTGGACTTTGAAGCATCGTTCACAGATCCTTGGCTCCTCTTGCCCCTAGACTTTAAGTTCTTAGAGAGAGAGAATCATCACATCTCTTTGTCTTTCCTTACCACACTTAGTGCTGCCTGTTGAGTCATTTGAGCAGTTAGTGGGCAATGTTTTGGACAGAGAAACAGTCTTTGAGTAGAGCAGTTAAGTGTCAGCAAGATACAATCCCAGGCTATGTAATGCCTTGCAATGCCTGCCTGTCGAAAGGAAAAGACATTTTGGGGTGACATCTGATCCCCTCATCTCCTAGAAAACACAAAGGAGCCTAAACGTCAGCCAGGTTTTATGTTACTGACAGGCAAGCTTTCTACTTCAGTGATTTCAGAAATCATGTGGATTGTTCTTTGTTTAAGAAAGAATTCATTTTCAAAATGCTGATGGCCTCAGCTCTGGCTGGTGGCCAGCTTCAGGAAGTGTGGTTCACAAGTCATCAAGGACTGTGCATACTCCACATTCCTTGGGTAATGTAATTCTGGACCCAAATCGATTCCAGAAGTCTGATCTTCCAAAAAGGGCCAAGGCTCTGAGCTTGGTGAACAGTCTCTCTCCAGGAGCCCCCATGACCACCACCCCAATCAGGCTGGAGGGGTTAAATCAGCCAATCAAGGGGCTAAGCGAGCAGTTTGGTGAGACCAAAGTTGCAGGGATCTGAACAAGCTGATGAGCTTGGCAGCTCGTGTTTGAAGAATTTGTTTCATGTTTTGGATAAAGTCTGGGAATTTATCCTTCAAAATTCCTCAGATTTAGTAACATGTCAATGCACTGTGTTAATGCAAGGAGTTTTTCTTTTTCTTTTCTTCCTTTTTTTTTTGTTTTCTTTTTAAGGTTAAAAGCCGCCTTCCTTTTTAAGTATGAGTAATCCATCCAAATCCTGCCTAAGGGAACAAAAGGGGTGCCGGTAATTTTCTCTTTCACAAAATGCAGAGACTTCCTCTCTGTCTTCTCCAAGTACTATTCTATGAACTGAAGGGAAATTACACTTCTCAGCATTGAAAAAGAGATTATGCAAAACGAGAAGGTAAAGCCAATCACCATAATACAAATACCAGCTTAATTCTTGCATCGAGGAGTGCCTGTGCCTTTTCTTTCCAGATGTGGGTGTACATAGACGTCTACCTTTTTTTTTTTTTTTTTGAAGTTCTATTATCTGGTTATTTTTTAGAGCTCACACTAAATAGAAACCTCAGTAGGACACTATGAGGTCCAGCTCTGTACTTGAGATCTTAGAAAACTCTCTTCCTTGTCTTAAATAGGGAGCATCTCTCCTGAATCTCCTCACTGTGGACATCAAAACTCAAAGGTTTCTATTTTAGGTAGAAGTTAACCAAACAGAAAATGATGAGAGACAGAGGCTGAGCAGACCATGCCAAAGAAAAGAATTTGTTGGCCAAAAAACTTGTTCATTTTGCTACGGAAAACCTCGAATGAACTTTTTGGCCAACCCAATAATAGTTGGATAACGTTGGATTTGGAGAATTATAAGCAGCTCAAAATGATTTGATATCTAATGGTTACCACTCACAAAATACTATGTGCCAAGCACTGGGAAAAGGCATTGTGTATATTATCTCCTTTTAGCTTACAGACTCTGTGAAGATAGTTATCTCTGGTTATATATATGGACACTGAAATTGAGAGTAGGTAAAACCATTTGCTCAAAGCCCAGACATTTAGTAAGGGATAGACATGGCATTCAAACCCAGGTATATCTGGTTTCAACACTACAGGAGGTGAGGATTCTACCTGTGGAGTTCTGCAGAAGTCAGATGCCAGACAAGGGAATGTGGAATTTATCCTGTAGGCAGTATGTGATGGGAAGAGAATAAAGTTATTTGGGAGGAAAGATTACTTTTTGGTCATGTGTAGGAGAAATTGAAGGGCAGTGAGGTGAGTTCATATTTTAATTTAGTATTCACATAATTCTGCTTTATATTAAAGTCAGCCATTTTTGCAGTTACTTTCCTGGTGGATAGGGGCTATATTTGATTCTTTATCCCTCTCAGAGCATATGGTAGTGAATGAATGAATAAATGAATGCAGTTGTAACTTAAAGTTTCTGTATATGGCAAGGAGACCAAATGAAGTCACTTGACTCCATTTGCTAATCCCTAAAATATAAGTGAACAATTGGCATTAACTTTGAGAAGACATAAAGTATGAATATGCAGTTAATAATAGGAGAAAGATCCCTAACATGAAAAAAAAAACACCTCAGTCTTTAGGAGATTCAGATTTGAACACCAGCTCTTGTTATGTGTGCTTAGGCAAATCTCTCCACCTTTCTGAGCTAGAGTTTTCTCATCTCTATAATGAGAGTAATCTTTGAAGAAAACACCAGTGATTCAGACAAAGCATAACATGAAATTCTGGATACTAGTCATGTTTGATTTATTGATCTAGACAGTGGTTATATGAGTGTATTCATTCTTTATATGTCCTGGAAACCATTGTTAGACATATGATTTGTAAATATTTTCTTATTTATGATTTGTTTTTTTCATACTCTTATGAGGTCTTCCAAAGGGCAAATATTTTAAATTTTGATGAAGTCCAATTTATTGACTTTTCTTTTGTGGGTCATGGCTTTGGTATTATGTCTAAGAAGTCTTTGTCTAATCCTTCATCATAAAGATTTTCTTCAGTGTTTCTCTCTAAAAGTGTTATAGTTTTAGGTGTTGCACATAGATAAATGATCCATTTTGAGTAATTTCTGCATAAGATGTGAATGTTTTGTTTTGCCTATGAATGTTTAATTATTCCAACATTTACTGAAAATGTATTCTTCCTTTATTGAAATGCTTTTGCATTTTGTTAAAAATTAGTTGGTCATATAAGTGTGGGTCTAATTTGGATTCTTTATTTTGCTCCATTAATCTATGTGTCTGTCCCTTTGCCTATACCACACTGTTTTGATTATTTAATCTACATATTAAGTCAAAATCAGGTCATGTTATTCCTCTGTAGTCACTCTTAAGTATTGCTTTTGTTGTAGTTTCTTTATCTTTTATATACATTTTAGCATCAGCTTATTTACATCTTCTGGATTTTTGATAGAAATTGTGTTAAGTCCATAGATAAATTTAAGGAAAATTGATACATTTCTTATGTTGAGTCTTCTCATCGCTGAATATAGTGAAACTTTTCATTTATTTAAATATTTATTGACTTCTTTCATTTAGCATTTTCTGGGTTTTAACTTAGAGATTTTACATATATTTTGCTAGATTTATAACTTCATTTTTCATTTGGTGGTGACTATAATTGATGTTTTAAATTTTATTTTCCAATTTTTCATTGCCAAGATCAGATTCTTTACCAGCTGAGCCACCAGAGAAGTCCATGTTAATATCTAAATGTATTGAATTTGTGTGTTGACCTTGGCCCTGTGACCTTATGAAACTCTTTGGTTCCATGAGTTGGATTTTTGGTTTTTTTTTTTGGTAGATTATTGGAGTTTTCTATGTAGGAAATCATGTCATCTGAAAATAGAGAAAAATATTATTTCTTTCTTCCTTTCATTTCCTTTTCCTGCTTGACTGTACTGGCTAAAACTTTTAGTACTATGTTAAATAGAAGTGATGAGAACAGACTTTATAGTTGATCATACTTAGTGAAAGCATTCTTTCACCATTAAGTATGATATTAATTTCAGGTCAACATCAAGTCTTTATCAGATTGAGAAAGTTTTATTCTATTCCTACTCTTGTGAGAGTTTTATTATGAATCGTATTAAAATTTTTCAAATGCTTTTTTCTGAATCAACTGATATGATCATATTATTTTTCTCCTTTATAGAGTATTAAATGCTGTATTATACTGGCTAATTATTCAATACTGAATCAGTCTTGGATTTCTGGACTATACCACTCTTGGTCATGATGTGAAAGTTGCAAAGTCGTTTCCAGCTCTTTGTGACCCCATGGACTGTAGTCCCTGGAATTTTCCAGGCCAGAATGCTGAAGTGGGTAGCCTTTCCCTTCTCCAAAGGATCTTCTAAACCCAACGATTGAACCCAGGTCTCCCACATTGCAGGTAGATTCTTTTATTTTTTGCATTTAACTTTTTTTAATTAATTTATCTTTAATTGATAATTGCTTTATAGAATTTTGTTGTTTTCTGTCAAACTTCAACATGAATCAGCCATAGGTATACATATATCCCCTCCCTTTTGAACCTCCCTCCCATCTCTCTCCCTATCCCACCCCTCTAGGTTGATACAGAGCCTCTGTTTGAGTTTCCTGAGCCATACTGCAAATTCCCGTTGGCTTATCTATTTTAGATATGGTGGTGTAAGTTTCCATGTTATTCTTTCCATCCATCTCACCCTCTCCTTCCCTCTCCCCATGTCCGTAAGTCTATTCTCTATGTCTGTTTCTCCATTGCTGCACTGTAAGTAAATTCTTCAGTACCATTTTTCTAGATTCTATATATATGAGTTAGAATACTATATTTACCTTTCTCTTTCTGACTCACTTCACTCTGTATAACATGTTCTAGGTTTATCCACCTCATCAAAACTGACTCAAATGCATTCCTTTTTATGCTTGATTACACACTATCCCATTGCATATATGTACCACAGCTTCTTTATCCATTCATCTGTTGATGGACATCTAGGTTGCTTCCATGTTCTAGCTATTGTAAATAGTGCTACAATAAACAATGGGATACATGTGTCTTTTCCAATTTTGGTTTGCTCAGGGTATATTCCTAGGAGTGGGATTGCTGGGTCATATGGTGGTTTTATTCCTAGATTTTAAGGAATCTCCATACTGTCTTCCATAGTGGCTGTATCAGTTTACATTCCCACCAACAGTGCAAGAGTGTTCTCTTTTCTCCACAACATCTCCAGCATTTATTGTTTGTAGACTTTTTGATGATAGCCTTTCTGACTGGTGTGAGGTGATATCTCATTGTAGTTTTGATTTGCATTTCTCTAATAATGAGCTATGCCAAAGCCTTTGACTGTGTGGATCACAATAAACTGTGGGAAATTCTGAAAGAGATGGGAATACCAGACCACCTGATGTGCCTCTTGAGAAAACTATATGCAGGTCAGGAAGCAACAGTTAGGACTGGACATGAAACAACAGACTGGTTCCAAACAGGAAAAGGAGTACATCAAGGCTGTATATTCTCGCCCTGCTTATTTAATTTATATGCAGAGTACATCACGAGAAATGCTGGGCTGGAAGAAAAACAAGCTGGAATCAAGATTGCTGGGAGAAACATCAATAACCTCAGATATGCAGATGACACCACCCTTATGACAGAAAGTGAAGAGGAACTAAAAAGCCTCTTGATGAAAGTGAAAGCGGAGAGTGAAAAAGTTGGCTTAAAGCTTAACATTCAGAAAACGAAGATCATGGCATCTGGTCCTATCATTTCATGGGAAATAGATGGGGAAACAGTGGAAACAGTGTAAGACTTTATTTTTTGGGGATCCAAAATCACTGCAGATGCTGATTGCAGCCATGAAATTAAAAGACGCTTACTCCTTGGAAGAAAAGTTATGACCAACCTAGATAGCATATTCAAAAGCAGAGACATTACTTTGCCAACAAAGGTCTGTCTAGTCAAGGCTATGGTTTTTCCAGTGGACATGTATGGATGTGAGGTTGGACTATGAAGAAAGCTGAGCGCCAATGAATTGATGCTTTTGAACTGTGGTGTTGGAGAAGACTCTTGAGAGTCCCTTGGACTGCAAGGAGATCCAACCAGTCCATTCTGAAGGAGATGAGCCTTGGGATTTCTTTGGAAGAATGATGCTAAAGCTGAAACTCCAGTACTCTGGCCACCTCATGCGAAGAGTTGACTCATTGGAAAAGACTCTGATGCTGGGAGGGATTGGGGGCAGGACGAGAAGGGGACAACAGAGGATGAGATGGCTGGATGGCATCATGGACTCGATGGACATGAGTCTGAGTGAACTCCGGGAGATGGTGTTGGACAGGGAGGCCTGGCGTGCTGCGATTCATGGGGCCGCAAAGAGTCGGACATGACTGAGTAACTGAACTGAACTGAATAATGAGCACTGCTGAGCATCTTTTCATGTATTTGTTATCCATCTATATGTCTTCTTCTGTTTAGGTCTTTTTCCCACTTTGGGGTTGGGTTGTTTGTTTTTCTGGCATTGAGTTGTATGAGCTGCTTGTGTATTTTGCAAATTAATCCTTTGTCAGTTGTTTCCCTTGCTATTATTTTTTCCTATTCTGAGGGTTGTCTTTTCACCTTGCTTATAGTTTCCTTTGCTGTGCAAAAGCTTTTAAGTTTAATCAGGTCCCACTTGTTTACTTTTATTTCCATTACTGTAGGAGGTGAGTCAGGATCTTGCTTTGATTTATCTCATTGAGTGTTCTGCCTATGTTTTCCTCTAAGAGTTTTATAGTTTCTGGTCTTATATTTAGGTCTTTAAACCATTTTGAGTTTATCTTTGTGTATGGTGTTAGAAAGTGTGATAATTTCATTTTTTACATGTAGCTGTCAACTCTTCTCAGCACCATTTATTGAAGAGGCTGTCTTTGCTCCATTGTATATTCTTGCCTCCTTTGTCAAAAATAAGGTACCCATTGGTGCATGGGTTTATTTCTGGGCTTTCTATCTTGTTCCATTGGTCTATATTTCTGTTTTTGTGCCAGTACCATACTGTTTTGATGACTGTAGCTTTGTAGTATAATCTGAAGTCAGGAAGGTTGATTCCTCCAGCTCCATTCTTCTTTCTCAAGACTGCTTTGGCTATTTGAGGTCTTTTGTGTTTCCATATGAATTGTGAAATTTTTTTCTCTAGTTCTGTGAAAAATGCTATTGGAAATTTGACAGGGATCACATTGAATCTGTAGATTGCATTTGGTAATATAGTCATTTTCACAATATTGATTCTTCCTACCAAGGAACATGGAGTATCTCTCCATGTGTTTATGTCATCTTTGATTTCTTTTATTAGTGTTTTATAATTTTGTCTCCTTAGGTAAGTTTATTCCTAGATAATTAATTCTTTTTGTTGCAGTGCTGAATGGGATTGACTCCTTAATTTCTCTTTCTGATTTTTCATTGTTAGTATATATAAATGCAAGAGATTTCTGTGTATTGATTTTGTATCCTGCAATTTTGCTAAATTCACCGATTAGCTCTAGTAATTTTTGATACTATCTTTAGGGTTTTCTATGTACAGTATCATGTCATCTGCAAACAGTAAGAACTTTATTTCTTTTCTGATCTGGATTCCTTTTATTTTTATTCTCTGATTGCTGTAGCTAGGACTTCCAGAACTATGTTGAATAATAGTGGTGAAAGTGGACACCCTTGTCTTGTTCCTGATCTTAGGGGGAATATTTTCAGTTTTTCACCATTGAGAATAATGTTTGCTGTAGGCTTATCATATAATGCCTTTACTGTGTTAAGGTAGGTTCTTTTTATGCACAATTTTTGAAGAGTTTTAATCATAAACGGGTGCTGAATTTTGTGAAAGGCTTTTTCTGCATCTATTGAGATTATCATATGGTTTTTATCTTTCAATTTGTTAATATGGTGTATCACATTGATTGATTTGCGTATATTGAAGAATCCTTGCATTCCTGGAATAAACCCAACTTGATCATGGTGTATGAGCTTTTTGACGTGTTGCTGAAATCTGTTTGCTAAAATGTGTTGGGGATTTTTGCATCTATGTTCATCAGTGATGTTGGCCTGTAGTTTTGTTTTTTTGTGTTGTCTTTGTCTGGTTTTGGTATCAGGGTGATGGTGACCTTGTAGAATGAGTTTGGAAGTGTTCCTTCCTCTGCAATTTTTTGGAAGAGTTTTAGAAAGATAGGAATTAGCTCTTCTCTAAATGTCTGATAGAATTCTCCTGTGAAGCCATCTGGTCCCGGGCTTTTGTTTTGGGGAGATTTTTGATCGCAGCTTCAATTTCAGTACCTATAACTGGGTTGTTCATAATTTCCATTTCTTCCTGGTTCAGTCTTGGAAGATGGAACTTTTTAAAGAATCTGTCCATTTCTTCCAGGTTTTCCATTTTATTGCCATGTAGTCGTTCATAATCGTCTCTTTTAATCCTTTGTATTTCTGCATTGTCTGTTATAACCTCTCCTTTTTCATTTTTAATTTTGTTGATTTGATTCTTCTCTTTTTTTCTTGATGAGTCTGGCCAAAGGTTTGTCAATTTTGTTTATCCTCTCAAAGAAACAACTTTTAATTTTATTGATCTTTTCTATTGTTTCTTTCATTTCTTTTTCATTTATTTCTGCTCAGATCTTTATGATTTCTTTCCTTCTACTAATTTTGGCGGTTCTTCGTTCTTATTTTGCCAGTTGTTTTAGGTATAAAGTTAGGTTGTCCATTCAATGTTTTTCTTGTTTCTTGAGGTAGGATTGTATATTTACCAGTTAAGAATAAAACTAACTACAGCACAAATTGGAAAACAAAACTAAAGCAAGGTACCAAGTGGGGAATAAAGCAATGAAAACAAAACTAACAAATATGTTGAGAGGAAAGAAAAGAAAGACAGACTAGATATGCAAAGTTAAATAGAGGTAGCTGAAGATTTATAGACATTAAAGATTAACTGCAAGGGGAAAAGAAGAGGAGGAAAGGCAGACAAAGGAATAAATATAGAAAAAATATAATACATTAAAAAAATTAAAATTATAAAAAAGAGGAAAAAATGGAAGAAGAAAGAAAAGGGCAGGGGGAGGAAAACTCTGCAGAACTGCAAAAGCCCAATGTAGAGGCAGAGGTTTATAACAACAATAAAAAGTGTGATTATATACACACATATATATACATCCATAAGCAAAATCAAAACAGTCCAACAAAAATAAAGTACAATCAACTGACCCAGCCAACAAAGGAAACCAAAAATTATATCTACTAGAACAAAACTAACTAAAGCACAAAATGGAAAACAAAATGAAAGCAAGGTGCCAATTGGGGAATAAAGCAATGAATATAAAACTAACAAATATGTTGAGAGGAAAGGAAAGAATAGATATGCAAAGTTAAATAGAGATAGATAAAGAAGATTTATATACATTAATGATTATCTGCAAGGGGAAAAGAACAGTAGGAAAAGCAAACAAAGGAATAAAATAAATAAAAATAATAGGTTTAAAAAATTAAAATTGAAAAAAGAGAAAAGAAAAAAAGAGGGGAGGGGAACTCCACAGAATTGCAAAAGCCCAACATAGAGGCAGAAGTTTATAACAACAACTTAAAAATGTGAGTGAGGGGAAAAAAATGCTCAAAAGCTTAATTAGATTTCATAGTGCTAATAAAAATGACAACTACAACGTGGAGGGGGTGCAGGGAAGGAGAAAAAAGAAAAAAATACAAAACAATCTACAGAACAAGTCAAAACATAAGAATAATAAATGTTTTTCTTGAGTCACTGCTGTCAGAGTCCTTTCCCTCGCTTGGAGTCACAGTCCACCTCACCTCCCTAGGATGCCCTCTAACGCTGTACTGATCTCTGGACCTGCTGTGGGGCAGCTCAGATTCTAATCTGGTCCTACTCCTGCGTGTTCTTGTCTCCAATGTCCACAGCTATCAAAGCTAGTACATTTTCTTTTGTGGGAGCTCTCAATGACCTTTTATATTCTGCTTAGTTGATTGTGTGGATTTAATCTGTAGCTTGTACAGCTGGTGGGAGGGTTTTGGGTCTTCTTCCTTAGCCACACTGCCCCTAGGTTTTAATTGTGGTTTTACTTCCACCTCTGTACATGGGTTGTCCACTGGGGTTTGCTCCTGAGGCTGCCCTAGAGGACTTGGGTTTGCCCCTGTGAGGTCCAGGGGTGGAGGTGGTGCAGCTGCTTGGGTTGCAGGGGTTCTGGCTGCACCAGGTACTCAGGGGAGTTGGCGGTTAGGGCAGCAGGAAATGTAGTACTCTAGAAGGCTATGGCAACCAGTATTAGCCAATACGCTCCAGTATGCTTGCCTGGAGTACAGCCCTCCCTGACAGAGAAGGCTGGCAGGCCACAGTCTATAGGGTCGCAAAGAGTCAGACACTACTATACTACTGAGAAAGTCAGGTCCTAGGCAGGTTGATAAGAAGTCTGGGGTCCTCGAGGAGAGAGGGGTCTGGGGCTCTTGAAGAGGAGATGGGGGTCTGGAATTCTCAAGAAGGAGGAAAGGACAAACTTTTTTTTTCTCTACATTCCTTAGTCACATAAAACATTTTTTCTTTAAGCCTGGAACTGATGATTATACAACAAACAATTCAGTTTAAACTGCACTAGGGATTATATAACAATAATGTATCCTACTTAAGGACAGTTTCTCCTTGCTGAGAACCTTCTGGCTAATCTTGTTATCTTAAAATGTAAACTATGGGAGTAGGTCTAGTAAGATCTTTACAATCTTGACACGTTCTTTTGATTTATTATAATAACTAATTTTAAAAGTATATAACTTCCTTGCTAAAGACTAGCAGGGGGGGGGCATTCTCCATCCCCCTTCTGATGTCTATGTCATAAGCTTTCTCTGTTGCTTTTTCACTTTAATAAAACTCTGCTACACAAAAGCTCTTGAGTGATCAAGCCTGGTCCCTGGTCCAGAGTTAAATCTTCTTTGGAGAACAGGAATCCAACACCATTCACCATAAGCTATCACCTTGGGGGCTTGTCTGGGATCTTCAGGACAAGGTAAGAACACTCAGAGCTCTAGCCTCTCTGCTTTCTCAGTAGGCATGTTTTCTACTTTAGTTTACTAACTCTACAGTGTGCTTGTGTGTGACTCTATGCACATAGATGCAAGATTTTTGCCTGTGGCAGCTCTGCCCCAGTGAGAGTTGAGTGTGAAGGTGGCACTTGGCTTGTGGGGACCCCGGCAGCACCAAGTGTGCAGGGACATGGACCACCTCTGCCACAGGAGTTATGGCCCTATCACAGTCTTTTTTCCAGCCTATCGTAGCTGGCGATCAGAAGGCCTCTTTGGCCAGTCTTTCTCCATAGCTCCACCAGTTCAGGCACTTAAAAGGCTCCCTTGCCTGGGATCCTTCTCTGTTGTTCCACGTGTCAGGCACATAGAGGGGGCCCCCCTGGCTGGGGTCCTACTCTGTAGTTTGGCAAATCAGTCACTTAAAGGGGCACCCTGGGTAGGGTCCTGCTCTGTAGTTCAATGTGTCAGGCATTTGATGGGCCAGCCTCTCTATTGTTCAGCTGCTGATGCTGGCATGTAGGGAGAGAGAGGCTGTGGTGATGGCTCCATCCCTTAAGTGTGACTCAGCAGTATCACCTTGCTTCCATGGCTGCCCAGCTTTCCTCCACAGGCATTTGCCTCCACAATCTCCTTCCTCACCTCCTCTCCATCTGTCTCTCCACAGTCAACAGCAGCCCTCAGCCTGGGATTGCTCCACAATCCCTAAACTCCAGCTCCCAGCCACTGCACCTTCCAGGGACCTGCATCCCTGTCCGGGGTATGTGTGGCTGCGGCAAGGACTGTCTGATTCTCATTCCATCTAGGCTGCCACAGCTCAACTCTTTCACTCTCAACCTTAAATGTTTTTCCTCTGACTCAGACAGTTGCCCCTAATGTGGTGATCAGACCCCTGCTTCAGTTCCCCCACCCACCGAGGGCAGGTCTAGTCCTACTAACACCCCTATTTTTCCCCCTAGTTCATCCTACCAACTTTGGTGTGGTTCTATATATTCTTTTCCTCTGGTCAGTTACTCCTGTCCCCTCTCAGTTGGTGTTCTGCATGCACTTCCGTGTCTGAAGATGTATTCCTGATGTATCCATGGAGAGAGATGTACTCCACGTCCACCTACTCCTCTGCCATCTTGTTCTCCCTGCAGGTGGATTCTTTACCAGCTGAGCCACAAGGGAAGCCTCATAGTATAGTACTATACTATATTATTATTATATGTTTCTGGATTTGCCAATATTTTGATGAGGATTTTTTGCATCTTTGTTTAATTTTCCTTTTTATAAATTATGAATTCAATTTCTTTAATGTTATCTATTTCATTTTAGGTGAGTTTGGTATAGTGTATGATTTTTGAGGTATCAGATAAGTTTATCTAAACTGTCAAATTTGTGTGTGTGGAGATATTTTAATATTCTATTAACCTTTCAATGTCTGTGAGAACTATAGTGATAGCCCGTCTATTTTTCCAAATATTGGTAATGTATGTTTTTGGTCAGGTTTACAGTTTAACTAATTTTTTAAAAAGAATTCAATTTTAGGTTTGATTGATTTTTCTCTATTTTAAATTTTATTNAATTTGTTTTGAGATTTCCTGTTTGAGCCTTATTTAGAAATATGTTATTTAATTTCCAAGTGTTTGGACTTCTCTATTATATTTCTTGCATTGATTTCTGGTTTGATTCTATGACAGTAATATAGTTTGAATTATTTCAGTTCTTTAAAATTTATTAATGTTCATTTTATGACTCAGGGTATGGTGGATCAGACATTAAAGAGTCTGCCTGCAGTGCAGGAGACCTGGGTTCAATTCCTGGGTTGGGAATATCCCCTGGAGAAGGAAATGGCAACCCACTCCAGTATTCTTGCCTGGAGAATTCCATGAATGGAGGAGCCTGGCAGGCTACATCTATGGGGTGGCAAAAAGTCAGATGTGATTGAGAAAATTTTACTTCTCTTCAAGTACATGATCTATGGTAATAACTGCAGGTAATCACTGCTGAACATAGATGCAAAAGTCTTCAACAAAATTCTAGCAAACAGAATCCAACAACATATTAAAAAGATCATATATCATGACCAAGTGGGCTTTATCCCAGGATGCAAGGATTCTTCAATATTCGCAAATCAATCAATGTGATACACCACATTAACAAATTGAAAGATAAAAACCATATGATTATCTCAATAGATGCAGAGGAAGCCCTTGACAAAATTCAACATCCATTACCCTCCAGAAAGCAGGCATAGAAGGAATATACCTCAACATAATAAAAGCCATATATGATAGCCCCACAGCAAATATTATCCTCAATGGTGAAAAATTGAAAGCATTTCCCCTAAAGTCAGGAACAAGACAAGGGTGCCCACTCTCACCACTATTATTCAACATAGTTTTGGAAGTTTTAGACACAGCAATCAGAGAAGAAAAATAAAAGGAATCCAGATTGGAAAAGAAGAAGTAAAACTCTCACCGTTTGCAGATGGCATGATCCTCTACATAGAAAACCCTAAAGACACCACCATTTTGGACTCTGGGGGAGAGGGAGAGGGTGGGATGAGATGGGAAAATGGCATTGAAACATGTATACTATCATGTAAGAAACGAATCGCCAGTCTATGTCCGATGCAGGATGCAGGATGCTTGGGGCTGGTGCATGGAGAGGACCCAGAGAGATGGTATGGGGTGGGAGGTTGGAGGGGATTCATGTTTGGGAACACATATATACTCGTGGTGAATTCATGTCAATGTTTGGCAAAACCAATACAGTATTGTAAAGTAAACTAAAGTTAAAATAAAAATTAAAAAAAAAAACACCACCAGAAAATTACTAAAGCTAATCAATAAATATAGTAAAGTTGCAGGATATAAAATTAACACACAGAAATCCCTTGCATGCCTATACACTAACAATGAGAAAATCAAAAGAGAAATTAAGGAAACAATTCCATTCACCATTGCAACAAAAAGAATAAAATACTTAGGAATATATCTACCTAAAGAAACAAAAGACCTATATATAGAAAACTATAAAACACCGATGAAAGAAATCAAAGATGACATGAATAGATGGAGAAATAGACCATGTTCATGGATTAGAAGAGTCAATATAGTGAAAATGAATATACTACCCAAAGCAATCTATAGATTTAATGCAATCCCTATCAAGCTACCCATGGTATTGTTCAGAGGATTAGAACAAATAATTTCACAATTTGTATGGAAATACAGAAAACCTTGAATAGCCAAAGCAATCTTGAGAAAGAATGAAACTGAAGGAATTAACCTGCCTGACTTCAAACTATACTACAAAGCTACTGTCATCAAGACAGTATGGTACTGGCACAAAGACAGAAATATACATCAATGGAACAAAATAGAAAGCCCAGAGATAAATCCACACACATATGGACACCTTATCTTTGACAAAGGAGGCAAGAATATACAATGGAGAAAAGACAATCTCTTTAACAAGTAGTGCTGGTTAAGTTGGTCAACCACACACTTCCTAACACCATACGCAAAAATAAACTCAAAATGGATTAAAGATCTAAATGTAAGGCCAGAAACTATATAACTCCTAGAGGAAAACATTGGCAAAACACTCTGACATAAATCACAGCAGGATCCTCTATGACCCACCTTCCAGAGTAATGGAAATAAAAGCAAAAATAAACAAAAGGGACCTAATTAAACTTAAAAGACTTTGCACAATGAAGGAAACTATAAGCAAAGTGAAAAGACAGCCTTCAGAATGGGAGAAAATAATAGCAAATGAAGCAACTGACAAAGAATTAATCTCAAAAATATACAAGCAGCACATGCAGCTCAATTCCAGAAAAATAAATGACCCAATCAAAAAATGGGCCAAAGAACTAAAGAGACATTTCTCCAAAGAAGACATACAGATGGCTAACAAACACATGAAAAGCTGCTCAACACCACTCATTATCAGAGAAATGTGAATCAAAACCACAATGAGGTACCATTTCACACTGGTCAGAATGGCTATTATCAAAAAGTCTACAAACAATAAATGCTGGAGAGGGTGCAGAGAAAAGGGAACCCTCTTTCACTGTTGGTGGGAATGCAAACTAGTACAGCCACTATGGAGAACAGTGTGGAGATTCCTTAAAAAACTAGAAATAGAACTGCCATACAACCCAGCAATCCCACTGCTGGGCATACACACCAAGGAAACCAGAATTGAAAGAGACATATGTACGCCAATGTTCATTGCAGCACTGTTTACAATAGCTAGGACATGGAAGCAACCTAGATGTCCATCGGCAGATGAATGGATAAGAAAACTGTGGTACATATACTATGGAATATTACTCAGCTATTAAAAAGAATACATTTGAGTCAGTTCTCATGAGGTGGATGAAACTGGAGCCAATTATACAGAGTGAAGTAAGTAAAAAAGAAAAACACTAATATAGTATATTAACACATATATATGGAATTTAGAAAGAGGGTAACAATGACCCTATATGTAAGACAGCGAAAGAGACACAGAGGTAAAGAATAGACTTTTGGACTCTGTGGGAGAAGGCAAGGGTGGGATAATTTGAGAGAGTAGCATTGAAACGTATATTACCATATGTGAAATAGATCGCCAGTCCAGGTTCGATTCATAAGACAGGGCACTCAGGACCGGTGCACTGGGATGACCCTGAGGGATGGGATGGGGAGGGAGGTGGGATGGGGGATTCAGGATGGGAGACACATGTACAAACCATGGCTGATTCACGTGAATATATGGCAAAAAACACTACAATATTGTAATTAGTCTCCAATTAAAATAAATAATTTACAAAAAATAAGTTAATTTTATGTGTCAACTTGACTGGATCCTAGGATGACCAGATATTTGGTTTATATTATTTCTAGTTGTATCTATGAAAATGTTTATGGATGAAATTAGCATTGATAGATTCAGTAAACTGATTTGCCCTCCATCGTGGTGGAGCCTGAACAGAAGATGTTAGGTGGAAGGAGAAAGAAATTCAATCTTTTGCACCTAATTGCTTGAGTTGAAGTATTGACCCCTCGTATCCTTGCTAGTCCTGATTCTCAAGCTTTCAGACTAAGACTGAATTAGGCCACCAGTCTTCCTGAGCCCCCAACTGACAGAAGGCAGATATGGCACTTCTCCAGCCTGTATAATTGCATGATTGTGTGAGTCAGTTTCTCATACCTGTAATGTATACACACAAACACATAGTTGATTTTTGAACAACACAGCAGTTAGGGGTGCCAACCCTATGCACATTTGAAAATCCATGTATAACTTTTTAGTTACCCCTCTGTATCTGTGATTCTGCAATTGCTGATTCAACTAACCTGGGATTACACAGTATTGTAGTATTTACTATAAAGAAAATCCGCATATGAAGAACCCATGCAGTTGAAACCCATGTTGTTCAAGGGTCAACTGTATTCTGTAATACTATACATAGAATGCATATTATATATGTGTATTTTTATATATGCGTGCATCCCCGGTTGCTGTCATGTCTGACTCTTCATGACCCACAGACTGTAGACTGCCAGGCTGCTCTGGCCATGGGATTTCCCAGGCAGAAATACTAGAGTGGGTTGCCATTTTCTTCTGCAGGGGATATTTCTGACCCAGGAATCAAAGCCACATCTCCTGAATTAGCAGGTAGATTCTTTACCATTGAGCCAGCAGGGAAGCCCATGTATATATATAGTATGTTTTAAACTAATATATCTGTTTTTTTTTTTTAACTGAAGTATAGTTGATTTGCAGTATTATATTAGTTCAGGTGTATAACACAGTGATTCAAAACTTTATTGTGTATACTCCATTTAAAGTTATTATCAAATGTCTATTTTTCCTATGCTGTGCAATATATTCTTGCAGCTCATTTATTTTACACATAGTAGTTTGTAATTCTTAACCCCCTAATGTTGTTTTGCACCTCCTCCCTTCCCTCTCCCTAG
The DNA here is from genome assembly GCA_006410935.1 of Redunca redunca. Taxonomy (NCBI): domain Eukaryota; kingdom Metazoa; phylum Chordata; class Mammalia; order Artiodactyla; family Bovidae; genus Redunca; species Redunca redunca. The sequence continues at coordinate 141,004 of SJYQ01002394.1, read as the reverse complement.
TGACAACCACTCATTTGTTCTCTATACCTGTGAGTCTGTTTTGTTATATTCATTCATTTTATTTTTTAGATTTCATGTATAAGTAATAATACACAGTATTGTCTTTGTCTGTCTGACTTATTCCACTTAGCATAAGACCCTCCAGGTCCTTTCATGTTGTTGCAAATGGCAAAATTTCATTCTTTTTTACATATATATCATATTTTCTTTATCCACTCATCTGTCAATGGACACTTAAGTTGCTTCCATATCTTGGCTTTTGGCTGCTAAGAACATTGGGTGCATGTATCTTTTTAAATTAATACATCTGTATTCTTGAATGTTCCATGAGCAGTTGAAAATAATGTATATTCTGTTCATGTTGGGGGAGTGTCTGTAAACCTTTCTTCTCATTAGGTGAAAGTATCCCATTTTTCTACAGTCATGCTGACATGCTGCCTGGTGGTTCAGTTACTGAGACAGAGGTTCTGAAGACTCCAGCAATATATTTAAATTTTTCTATGTCTCTGTTCTGTTTTTGCTTCAGGCATTTTGCAGCTCTCTCTTTTTTTTTTTTTTTGGTGCATATACATTTAAGATTGTATCTTCTTAGTGAATTAACTTGCTTATCATTATGTAATGTTCTTGTCTCTGTTAAATTTCTGTGCTCCAAAGATTATTTTGTCTCATATTAATATAGTCTCTTCAGCTTTCTTTTGTGTGTTTTTCCCTATTATTTATCATTAATCTACTGCTATAATTATATTTGAAATGAGTTTCTTATAGATAGCATATGATTGAATTTTGATACCTCCACTCCACCACATTTTTTGGTATCTTTAGAAGATTCACTTTTAATAAATTTTCTGACACAATGATTTAAACCCACCATTTAATTTTTTGATTCCTTCTGTTTCACATTCCTGTTTTTTTTACATTCTCCTATCTTTATGTGGGATACCTGAACTTTTAAACACTTCTATTTTAATTTACCCATAGGTTTTGTTTTTTCACTGTTGTTCTTCTAGTGTATCTCTATAGTTATTTTAATGGTTGCTTCAGAAATAATAATATATATGTATAGCTTTTTTGCAGTCTGCTAGTATCAACATTCTGTTCATGGGGTTCTCAAAGCAAGAATACTGACGTGGTTTGCCATTCTCTTCTCCAGTGGGCCACATTCTATCAGACCTCTCCACCATGACCTGTCTGTCTTGGGTGGCCCAACATGGCATGGCTTAGTTTCATTGAGTTAGACAAGGCTGTGGTCCTTGTGATCAGATTGGCTAGTTGTCTGTGATTGTGGTTTCAGTCTGTCTGCCCTCGAATGCCCTCTCTCAGTGCTTACCATCTTACTTGGGTTTCTCCTACCTTGGATGTGGGGTATCTCTTCATGGTTGCTCCAGCAAAGCACAGCCGCTGCTCCTTACCTTGGATATGGGGTAGCTCCTCTTGACCACCGCCCCGACCTTGGATGTGGGGTAGCTCCTCTTGGCCACGCTTCTGCTCCATTGCAGCCGCCTTGCTTCTGCCTTCAGTATTCTTGCCTTGAGAACCCCATGAACAGTATGAAAAGGCAAAAAGATAGGACACTGACAGATGAACTCCTCAGGTCAGTAGGTGCCCAATATGCTACTGGAGATCAGTGGAGAAATAACTCCAGAAAGAACGAAGGGATGCAGCCAAAACAAAAACAACACCCAGTTGTGGATGTGACTGGTGATAGAAGCAAGGTTCGATGCTGTAAAGAGCAATATTGCATAGGAACCTGGAATGTTAGGTCCATGAATCAAGGCAAATTGGAAGTGGTCAAACAGGAGATGGCAAGAGTGAATGTCAACATTCTAGAAATCAGCGAACTAAGATGGACTGAAATGGGTGAATTTAACTCATGACAATGGCACCCCACTCCAGTACTCTTGTCTGGAAAATCCTATGGAGGGAGGAGCCTGGTGGGCTGCAGTCCATGGGGTCGCTAATAGTCAGACATGACTGAGTGACTTCACTTTCACTTTTCACTTTCATGCATTGGAGAAGGAAACGACAACCCACTCCAGTGTTCTTGCCTGGAGAATCCCAGGGATGGGGGAGCCTGTGGGCTGCCATCTCTGGGGCTGCACAGAGTCGGACACGACTGAAGTGACTTAGCAGCAGCAGCAGCAGCAGCAATATTCCATAGTGTCTATGGGTGTGAGAGTTGGACTATGAAGAAAGCTTAGCGCTGAAGAATTGATGCTTTTGAACTGTGGTGTTGGAGAAGACTCTTGAGAGTCCCTTGGACTGCAAGGAGATCCAACCAGTCTATCCTAAAGGAGATCAGTCCTGGGTGTTCATTGGTAGGGCTGATGTTGAAGCTGAAACTCCAATACTTTGGCCACCTGATGTGAAGAGACCCTAATGCTGGGAAAGATTGAGGGCAGGAGGAGAAGGGGATGACAGAGGATGAGATGGTTGGATGGCATCACCGACTCAATGGACATGGGTTTGGGTAGACTCCGGGTGTTGGTGACGGACAGGGAGGCCTGGCGTGCTGCGGTTCATGGGGTCACAAAGGGTAGGACATGACTCAGCGACTGACCTGAACTTAGTATCAACATTTTACCACTTCAAATAGAATTGTAAATACCTAATCATCCATGCATTCACTTCCTCTCTTGCCTTCATGATATTGCTTTTTTAATTAAAAAAATATATTTTTTACAATTTTAAAAGTTACTTTCCATTTACAGTTATTACATGATATAATTGTCTTAATGTTACATTGAAAACTATATGACAATGTTATAATTTTAATTATCGATACAATCATATCAAGAGGTGAAAAATCATATGTTATATCTATCCATATATTTGCTCTCGGTATTGCTTTTTTCCCCCTAATGCTGATGAGTAGTTTTGTTGTGTGGTTGCCAATTTGTGTCCAACTCCTTTGTGACTCCATGCCTGCCAAGCTCTTCTGTCCTTGGGATTTCCCAGGCAAGAATGCTGGAGTGGGTTGCCATTTCCTTCTCCAGTAGGTCTGCTGACAATAAATTCTCTTTGCTTTTCTTCATTTGAGAATACCATTATTTCACCATTCTTACTGAAGGATATTTTCACTGGATACATAATTCTGAGGTGACAGTTCTTTCTTTCAGGACTTGAAAAACATTGTGCACTTCTTTATGGCCTCCATGTGTAGGAAATCTGTCATTATTCCAATTTTCTTGTATAGGTAACGCAAAATTTCTCTCTGCACTCTAGATTATTTTCCTTGCTCTTAGTTTTTGAATGTTTGATTATGATGTTCTTGATGTGGAATTTTGGAGTTTATTTTGCTTGGGATTCACTCAGTCTCTGGAGTCTACAGGTTTATATCTTTCACCAAAATTGATCAATTTTAGGCCATATTTCTCAGGTATTTTTTTCAACCTCACTTTCTTTCTCCTTTCCTTCTGTGACTTGAATGACTGACTAAGTATTTATTATTGTCCACAGATGTCTCCTCCCTCTACCCCCCACCACCAGAAAAAAATCCAAGTACTCAGAGAATTTACAGGTGAGCTCAAGGAAGAGATCAGTCTTGTTTTATATAACACACAAGGTCAGATATTTTTCCCAGTCACATTCAGAGGGAAATGGAACCTTGAATCTAAATTCCGGGTAAAGGCAGCACCATAAAAGAAGATTGTAGATCTGTTTTATTGATGAACACAAATGCAAAGATGTAAACTTACACAGACTGAAATAAACAGTGTATTAAAAAAAATAGCTCATTAATAAAGTAGGATTTTTACCTTAAATGGAAGAAAAAAAAGTCATGTGATTATCTCAGTAGATTCAGGAAAAAAAAAAAAGTATGACCACATTTAAAATCTAGTTACAATTTAAAACTATCAAATAACAGGAGTTAAAGAGAACATTAATATGATAAATGAGTTAAAAACATATCAAACATGTTCAACAGGAAAATTTTTTATGCATAGGAATAAAACAAGAATACCTATGATCATTGTTACTGCTCAAAACAGTACTGGAGGCTTTGGGCAATATAATATGAAAAGAAAAAGAAGGAAAATATATAATATTAGGAAAAGGAAAAATAAAACTGTTGTTATTCACAGATGATAAAATTATAGAGAAAATATTACAAAATCAGGTATTAGTATTAATAAGAGAGTTCTATAAAAATGAAAATGGTCTTCTACATAAGTATTAAACAATTATAAAAACAGAAAATAAAATAGCATTTAGAATATCATTACAATTTATGAGGTACTGAGGAATTAATGGAACCCTAATGCTTCATATGAGATATTTGAAAACTCAAAAGGATATAGAAGAGTTATCATGCTTAGTCACTCAGTCATGTCCAACCCTGTGACCCCGTGGACTGTAGCCTACCAGGTTCCTCTATCCATGGGGATTCTCCATTCAATAATACTGGGGTGGGTTGCCATGCCCTCCTCCAGAAGATCTTCCCAACCCAGGAATCAAACCCAGGTATCCCACATTGCAGGTGGATTCTTTACCATCTGAGCCACCAGGAAAGCCCAGAAGAGTTATATAAACTATATTTGTAGATGGAATGAGTTAATACTCAATATTTTTTCAAATTTATTCTATATTCAGTGATATTAAAATTAATTAAATTTCCAGTAAGATATTTTCGGGGAAAAGCCAAAGTTAATTTAAATTAGGATTCATGAATGAATGAGGCCTGGGCTCAGTCAACTTTCATAAAAAAAATCAAAGAGATGTGACTGCTGTGTGATCTATAAGATACTATAAGGCATATGAATTTAAAACAAAAGGATATACTGGTAAAAGAACAGACAAAACAAAATATATAGTTTAAATACAGAGCATGTGTATATACAGAAATGATATATTACGGAGGTGGCAGTAAAATCAGTGGAGAAAGGATTTATCATAAACTGTATAGTGCAAGTAAAACTGGCTCACTTTTTACAGAAGAATAAAATCTGATTTTTACCTCATGCCATTTACAAAGGTGAGTGGAAGACAAATTAAAATTTAAATGTAAAATATAAAACTGCAGAGCTAATAGAAAAAAAAATCAGACTATATTTGTGACCTTGAAGTGAGAAAGAACTTCTTAAGACCTCAGAAGCAAAAAACAACTAGTGGAAAATTGGTAGATCTGAGTAAAACCACTTGGAATAAATGTTTGGCACTTTCTTCTGTAGTTAAACATATGATTAGCTTATGACCTAACAATTCCTATCCTGGGTATTTACCCTAGTTAAATTAAAACATATATTCACACAAATACTTGTACATGAATGTTCTCAGGCCTTATTTATAAAAGCTCCAAACTGGAAACAACTCAAATATACATCAGCAGGAGAATGGATAAATACACTAAAGCACGCAGCTTAGAGCCCCCAAACCTTATGCTGGTTATAATAAGCAATACAAAAAAGTATATGTGCTATGATTCCATGTATATAAACTTCTAGAACATGCTAAATTAAACTACAATAACAGCAGATTAGTGGTTTCTTGAGACCAAGCGTGAGGTACTGACTTGGTATGAAAGGTATGAAAGAGTTTTTTGAAGTGATGGACATGTATCTTGATTGTTTGTGGTTACATAGGTGATTTATTTGTCAAAAATTATTGAACTGTGCAGGGCTTCCCAGATGGCTCAATGGTAAAGAATTCACCTGCAAAGCAGGAGACATGGGTTCGATTCCTAGGTTGGGAAGATTCCTTGGAGAAGGAAATGGCAGCCTACTACAGTATTCTTGCCTGGGAAATCCCATAAACAGAGGAGCCTGTGGGTGACAGTCCATGGGGTTCAAAGAGTCAGAGCATGACTCAGCAACTAAACAACTATAATTGAACTGTGCACATGAAAGGTACATTTACTGTATGTAAATTGTACTTCAGTAAAGTTAATTTAAAAAGTGAAAATTATAAGACAAAAAATGATGAGTCTGAGTACATCAAAATAAATTATTATTGTTCCACCAAGGATACCATAAACAAAATTAACAGAACACCTTGGATCAGATGGGTAACAGATTGGGAGAGAGATTTTGGTGTCAAAATTGATAGGTTAATATCTAGAAAGATCAAAGAGCCAATGAACTTTGCTAATCAACATTACAAATGAGAAACCCAGTTTAAAAATGGGAAGTGTATTAAGTTGCATAGTCACAGAAAGTTCAAATACCCAACAAATATATAAGGAAATGCTCAACTTCACTAGTAATTAGGAAAAATAAAATTGAAACAAAAATACAGTAACATTTAATATCTAGCAGATTGGTAAACATTAGGAAGTTATACAATACCAAATATTTGACTAGAATGAGGGGAATAAAAATTTTCATGTTTCTCTCAGTAATGAAAACTGGTATATACATTCTAGAGATGAATCTGGCAGTATTTCAATTAATATTTTGAGTATTAAAAATGGACCAGAAACTCTTAGATGCTGAGGAAGTCAACAATGACTGAAAAAATATAAAAGTATTTACCTTCATTAAGCTTATTATTTAGTGGAGAGAGATGAAAAAATCAAACATAAAATGAACATGTATCAGATGATGGTAAATAGAATGGAGAAAAGAAAGACAGGATAATGTGTTAGGAGATGGCTAGAGGAAAAGGAAACAGTTGCAATTTTAAATTTAGTGGCTAGGGAAGAGAAGGAAAGGTTGGAGCTTAGACCTGTGAGGGATAAGCCATCTAATCCTGGAGAAGTGAGTCCAAGCCAGAGTCAACAGCAAACACAAAGGCCTGGACTGATACCATGCTTAAGGTGTTTGAGAAACAGCAAGGTTAGTATGGCTTCATCTGAGGAAGTAAGGGGAGAATAAGAGGAAATGAAGTAAGAGAGATAAATAGGGGCAGATAACAAGGGCATTGTGTGTATTTGAAGACTTTGGGTTACACTCTGAGTAAGATGGGAAGTCATCTGAAGGTTTTGTGGAAGGAGTTCTTACTGGAAAATAGGTGTGTATATAGCTAAAGATTCAGCATTTCTGTTACTGGCTAAATTCCACAGGAAAAAAACAGGACATAGACACATAAGACATGTACAAGAATTTTTTTTTTTGAGATTTTTTGGTGCAAGTGAGCAATAGAAGACAATTGAGGTGTCCTTCACTGAGAGAAGAAATATGTAAACCCTTTCAAAAGTCAGTATGATAGGGAGAGAGATATATAGCTCCTAAATAGCGTTGCTGCTCAGTTACTTCAGTTGTGTCCAACTCTTTGTAACTCTATGGACTGTAGCCTGCCAGGCTCCTCTGTCCATGGGATTCTCCAGGCAAGAGTATTGGAGTAGGTTGCCATGCCCTCCTCCAGGGGATCTTCCCAACCCAGGGATGGAACCTGCATCTCTTAAATTTCCTGCACTGGCAGGCGGGTTCTTTACCGCTAGCGCCACCTGGGAAGCCCTAAATAGTGTTGAATGAAACAAAAAATAAACAGAATGAGATCTGTTGTACAATACAATATATACTATTTTTCAAATTTACAAAAATATGCAAGGATGTGAATGACTTAGAGTGGGTGTCTTTGAGGAGGTTATGAGAATGAAACGGAAATTGGGGCTATAAAAGTAAAACAAATGTTTAGAAAGTAAAAAGGCTCATGGAGAGGTGAAAACAATCATCTTCAATGTTCTCTCAGAACGAGCAGTTGATTTTTCCTCTTCAAAATAAAAACCATTTTAAAAATTATTATAGGAAAGTTTGAAAAACAGCACATCACCCTGTAGCCATCATCCAGCCTCCAAAATCGTCAACTTAAGGCCAGTCTATGCCCACTTGCACCCTCATTCACTTTCTGCTGCTTGTTTTTATTTATTTTTTGAGCATTTTAAATCAACTTTTTCTTTGAGCTCTGATTTACATACCTAATAAAATGCACTCATGTATATTTTGATGAAATTGGAGTATAATCACCACCACAATTGAGTTATAGAATATTCCATCACTGAAAAAAAACCCAGAACCTCATTCAAATCTCCCATCAGCACCCCTAGGTAACCACTGATCTGCCTTCTGTCACTATAGATTATATTTGGCTTTTCTAGACTTATGTCCACAAGCAGCATGAAGTTTCCTTTGTGGTCAGGTTTCCCTTTGAATTCTTTTTTAAATTATTTTTGGCTGTGCTGGGTCTTTGTTGCTATGCACAGGCTTTTCTCCAGTTGCGGAGAGCAGGGGCTACTCTCTAGTTGCGGTGCGTGGGCTTCTCATTGCGGTGGCTTCTCCTACTGCGGCGCATGGGCTGTCGGGAACGGAGGCTTCAGTAGCTGCATGTGGGCTCAGTAGTCGCGGCTCACAGGCTTAGTTGCCCTTTGGCATGTGGGATCTTCCCGGACCAGGGATTGAACCTGTGTCTCCTGCATTGCAAGATGATTCTTAACCATTGGACCTCCAAGGAAGACCCCTTTATAGTCTTTTACATATTTAGAATAGCAGTTATAAAGTGTTTTCTGCTAACTTTGACACATAGAATTTCTTTAAAATTTTTTTGTTGAAGTATAGTTGATTTACAATGTTGAGCAACCTCTGCTATATAGCATAGTGACTCAATTATACACAGAGACAGTCTTTTATATATACATATGTTTTCCCATTATGGTTTAGCACAGGATATTCAATATAGTTCCCTCTGATATACATTAGGACCTTGTTGTTTATCCATTCTATATGTAATAGTTTGCATCTACTAACCCCAAACTCCCACTCCATCTCCCTGCCTCCCTCCCTCCCCCTTGGCAACCACAAGTCTGTTCTCTGTGTCTATGAGTCTATTTCGGTTTTGTAGACAGGTTCGTTTGTGCCATATTTTATTCCGCATATCAGTGATACCATATACTTGTCTTTCTCTTTCTGACTTACTTCATTTAGTATCACAGTCTCTAGTTGCATCCACGTTGCTGCAAATTGCATTTTTTAAGGTTAATAGTGTTCAGTTGTATATATGTACCACATCTTCTTTATTCATTCATCTGTTTATAACAATTTAGCTTGTTTCCATGTTTTGGCTATTTTGAACAGTGCTGCTATGAACATAGGGATGCACGTTTTGTTTTGTTTTGTTTTGTTTTTTACTGGAGTATAGTTGCTTTACAATTTGCTTGTTTCTGCTGTACAGCAAAGTGACTCGGCCACACATATACTTTTACCCCATTTCCTTGGATTTCCATTTAGATCACCAGAGAGCACTGAGTGGAGTTCCCAGTGCTATACAGTTGGTTCTCATTAAGTATTTTTATACACAGTAAGGTATATATGCCAATCCCAATAATCCATCCAACCTGGCCCCCCTTACTCCCTTGGTGTCCATACCTTTGTTCTCTACATTTGTGGGCCCCTATTTCTGCTTTGCAGTTAAGTTCTAACTAAATCTGTATACCACCTTCTAGATTTCATATTGGAGAAGGCAGTGGCACCCCACTCCAGGACTCTTGCCTGGAAAATCCCGTGGACAGAGGAGCCTGGTGGGCTGCGGTCCATGGGGTCGCAAAGAATCAGACTCGACTGAGCGACTTCTTCACCTTCACTTTTCACTTTCATGCACTGGAGAAGGAAATGGCAACCCACTCCAGTGTTCTTGCCTGGAGAATCCCAGGGATGGGGGAGCCTGGTGGGCTATAGTCCACAGGGTTGCAAAGAGTTGGACATGACTGAGCGACTTCAATTTCAATTTCAAAATACGATATTTGTTTTTCTCTTTCTGACTCACTTTACTCGGTGTGACAGTCTCTAGTTCCATCCACATCCCTGCAAATGGCTCAGTTTTGTTCCTTTTTATGGCTAATATTCCTTTGTCCGTATGTACCGCATCTTCTTACCCATTCCTCTGTTGACGGACATTCAGGTTGCTTCCACGTCCTGGCTATGTAAATAGTGCTGCAGTGAACATTGGGGTGCACATAATTAAATCTTTTTTAACTATAATTTTGTCCAGGTGTATTCCCAGGAGTGTGAGTGCTGGATCTGTGGTAATTCTATTTTTAGTTTTCTGAGAAACGTCCATATTGTTTCCATAGTTGCTGTACCAACTCACATTCCCACAAACAGTGCAGGAAAGTTCTCTTTTCTCCACATCTTCTCCAGTATTTGCTATTTGTGGACTTTTTAGTGATGGCTGTTCTGAGCAGTGTGTGGTGGTACCTCATTGTAGTTTTGATTTGCATTTCTCTAATAGTGATATTGAGCATTTTATGACATACATATCGTTTCTAGATCTTCCAGATCTGTTTCCAATGCCTGATCTTGTTGCTGGGTAGAAGTAACATTTTCCTTCTCCATATGTCTAGAAATGCTTGATTGGATGTGAGACCTCAGATGCTATTTGTTGAGCATCTGTATTCTGTTACCTATATTTAACAGTGTTGGGTTTTATTCTGGCAAGTAGTTAATTTACTTCTGGATCAGACTGGTCCCTTGAGGTTTGTTTTTAAGCCTTGTTAGAGTGATTTTGGAGCTTTTACTCTAGAGTGATTTTAGTCTCACCATTAAGACAGAATATTTCTGTGTCTCTGTGAAATTCTCTTAAGTGTTTAATGAGGTTTCTCTCACTTGTTAGGATGTAATTTGAATGTCTCCCAGTCCTGGGTGAGTCCTAGTAGCTGTTCGGTTTATAGCTCCCTGGTAATTGATTGCCCCTTAGTGTTCTTTACCAAGGTCATGTAGGCTTATGCTACACATCCATAGTTTAGTATTCATATAAAACTCAAGATCTCGTTCCAGATTTCTGGAGGTCTTTCTCAGCATAACTCCCTTCTCTCAAGTACTCCAACTTGCCCATTCCAGCCACCTCAGCTTCCCCACACTTGGAGCTCTGTCTCATCAACTCAACAAGAACACTTTTTTCCACTAAGGAATCTGCCCCCTAGCTTTGTGTACTGGGATATGTCTACAGACAAAAAAGCAAAAACAATTGTTGGGCTTACTTCATTTTTTTCTTTTCTTTTAGGGTTATAGTCTGTATTTATCTCCTATATTTTGACCAATTTTCTAGTTATTAAAGTAAGAGATCTAGTCTAATACCATTTACTCTATCATTGGCCCAAACAGAAATCTCAGAAATCTTGAGTAGGAAACTTTTTAAAAGAAAACTGAGTCTCTACCAAGGGTCACTGGTATTATATCCTTGTCTTTTCAATTATTTTTATCTGTATAGAACTATCAGTATTTTAGGGTTGTGCCAGGGTTTCAACCTCTCTTATAGTATTTTGAAGCAAATCTAAGCCAGATATTATTCATAAATATTTTATAAATGTAAGATGTACTCTTAACACATAGAGCCTATTTTAAAAATTACAACTCCATGATCATATCTAAAATATACAACAATAATTCCTCCCTGTCAAATATCCATTGTTCAAATATCCAACCGACTAAATTTTAATTTTTTTCTTTTAAAAATCAGGATTCAAACAAGATTCACAAGTTGAAATTGTTGTGTCTTTTAAGACTTTTAAAATCTCCATATTAATGCTCCATTTCTTTTGTATTTCTTTTGAAGTATGTTGTTTTTCTCCTGTAGCATTTCCCACAGGGAAATATATTTTGCAGCAAAATAGTTTAATATGTAGTTTAACGTGTTCCTTTAATAAGTGCTCCCTATTAGTTGTTGGAGAGAGAAGTGACGGTTTACTACTGTGATTCATGTTGTTGTTCTTCATTTTTTAAGTTCTATTTTTTATCATCGTCTTCAAAGTGTTATTTTGTCAATTAATTCATTGGACCTTTTTTTGTTTTACTGTATGGTTCTGTATAGTTTTCCTCTTGCTGCTATGTACACCCTACATCTTTAACTTTCTCTAGTCAGCTTGCTATTGGATTTGCAATTATTGAGCAAATCTCTCTGTCCAGATTTATCTACATGATACAGAGGAAGGGCCTATGATACACTGAATACCCTGTTTACAGCATGGAAATGCTTGCTGAAGGATCCCCAAGCAGACACGAAGACCAAATAAATGCAGCACACATATTACAGTTGTTTCTATGTGTGCATGCTTATTTGACCTTTGTGTGGAATGTGTTGCCCTTTTAAGGTATGTTAGTTTCCCATTAGTTGCTTAGTACAGAATTAACAGGTTCAGTTTAAGAATCCAAGAGGCCTTTCTTAAGCTTCATCTGTCGTTTTAGGCCAACCCAGTGCATTGGACGGAGAAGGCAATGGCACTCCACTCCAGCACTCTTGCCTGGCAAATCCCATGGACAGAGGAGCCTGGTAGGCTGTAGTCCATGGGGTCGCTAAGAGTTGGACACGACTGAGCAACTTCACTTTCACTTTTCACTTTCATGCATTGGAGAAGGAAATGGCAACCCACTCCAGTGTTCTTGCCTGGAGAATCCCAGGGACGGGTGAGTCTAGTGGGCTGCCACCTATGGGGTTGCACAGAGTTGGACATGACTGAAGCGACTTAGTAGCAGCAGCAGAAGTGCATTGGAAGAGCCCTGGATTTTAATCAGAAACCTGGGGTCAGGCTCTGGCTCTCATTCCTGCTTGCTAGTGAATCAGATAGTCATTGAAGAGAATGTCAAAGAAGCTCTGAACACAGGGAACACCTCTATTCTCCAATCCAGGCAGATCTTCGGATGCACAGATTTTCCTTGATAGCACATCATGAGTTTCTTCCCATAATGAGATGACTGAAGTGTAAAGAAGTCAAAGAATCAGCTGAAATTTATAAAGTTAGCAAAAGTGAAGCTGGCATTTGAATTCAAACAGTCTGATTCCAGAAGATCAAGCCCTGAGCTTTTGGAGTGGGAGCACTGATTCCAAGATCCTAGATGACTAGAGAACTAACCCTGCTGCTGCTAAGTCACTTCAGTCGTGTCCAATTCTGTGCGACCCCATAGATAGATGGCAAGGCTCCCACCAGGCTGCCCCATCCCTGGGATTCTCCAGGCAAGAACACTGGAGTGGGTTGCCATTTCCTTCTCCAGTGCATAAAAGTGAAAAGTGAAAGTGAAGTCGCTTAGTCATATCCGACTCTTAGCGACCCCATGGACTGTAGCCCACCAGGCTCCTCCATCCATGGGATTTTCCAAGCAAGAGTACTGGAGTGGAGTGCCATTGCCTTCTCCGAGAGAACTAACCCTAGGGAGTATCAAATAGTAAGAACTCACACAGAGGAAACCACTTGAATATAAGACCTGGCATCACCCAACCACCAGTAGCACCCTGTGCAGGATGCCTCATCTAAACAACAAACAAAACTACAAACCCAATCATCAGCAGACAGGATTACCACCTTATTCAGCCTCGCCCATCAGAGGAAAAACAAATAAGCAAACAAAAACTCAGCACAAATCTCTGCCTATAGGAAGCTTGCACAAACCACTGGACCAACCTTAGGAGGGCAGAAACCAAAAGGAAGAAAGAATTCAGCCTTGAAGCCTGGGAAAAGGAGACCTCAAACACAATAAGTTAAAAAAAATAATAATGAAAAGGCAGAGGAATACTACACAAATGAAGGAACAAACTAGAAATACAGAAGTCCAAATATATGAAGAAGAAATAGTCAAACTACCCAAGGCTTGCTAAGCTACAACTACCTGAACCTTTATTTCCATATCTTTAAAACAGGAATAATAGTACTTATTTTAAGCAACTCATGGGGCTATAGAAAAGGACTAGGTTGGTATTTGTAAAACTGCTTTACAACAGTGCTGTCCAAAAGAAACATAATGTGAGCCACAGAAGTAACTTAATTTTTTCTAAGCCATGTTAAATAAAAGTAAGAAGAGTCTGGTAAATTTAATTATATATTTTATTCAATTCAACATAAGCAAAATATTATAATTTCAACAAGTTTCCAATTTGGAACACTATTAAGATATTTCACATTCTTTTTTTTTATGCTAAGGTTGTGAATCCAGCACAACACTTGGTCTCAATTTGGATGCTAAATTTTAATCAAAAATACCTGATATGTATTTAGATTGCATAATATTTACAATTGAGTAAGTGGATGTATATCCCCCAATTTTCCCAAACTTAAAAAAGTTTTTCAGTAACTGAATCTAATACTGGTTTTTAAATTAAAATTAGTTAAAATTCCATAAAATTAGAAATGCTTTAGTCACATCAGCCACAGTTCAATGGCTTAACAGTCATGCACAGTTAGTGGCTATCATATTGGATAGTGCCACTGTATCAACTGTTGAGCTTTATGTATCTGACAGCTTTTACAGAAGTTCTTAAATCTCAGTTGGATTGTACACTATTTCTTTCACTTTGGGCCTCCACGTTAGACATGAGTTTCCTTTGCTTTGACCTACAAAAGAATTTCCCAAGGAAAACCTTGCAGCTTTCCCGACTGTTGGATAACAGATTGCTTCCATTTCAGTAATCAGAATTTATTTTGTCTAAGAGTCACTACACTTTCTGGGAAATAAATACATCTCTAAGAGCAGGGGGAAGATGACCAAAATAGACTGTTTTTAAAGAGCTGAAAAATCGATTCCTGGTAGTAATGCAATCTCGAATACACGAAACCATTAGTGCAAGGAGCCCACAACGAGGTCAGGATCTATTCTGAGCCATGGAGAATCGAGCTCCCAAGTGACTTCAGTGCATTACTAAGAGCAGACTGATTCCGGGTAAGGCCAAACCCATCATCTCAGGGTGAGGGACATCACGTGGGGTCACCTCGGGTGTCTGGGATCTCCTGGCAGAGGTGAGTCAGGGCAATGGGGCAACGATAATGGACACTCTACCCCAAGCATCTTTTTTTTTTTTTTTTGCATGAATTCATCACAGAATTTGATACCAAGGTATTTTTCTCTTCCTTCTTATTTGAGTGACAGACTAGAAATTCTTCACAGTTTTTCTTTGCTTCCACGGAGAATCTTTGATTTGAAATAACCTACTGCATTCAGTAGACTGGACTGTTTAAATGAACATTTATCTAGCACTTACCATATCCCAAACATTGTTCTAAGCACTTCAATTCTTGCAACAAATTTATCAGATAGTTTTATAATGCCCACTTTACAGATGAGAAAACTGAGGCAGAAAAAGCTGAAATAACTTGCACAAAGTGGTACTGCTTGTAAGTGATGGGGAAGCGATAGGAACCCAGACAATCTAGGTTTCTGACCAATCGGTAAACCCCATGGTCCATGCAGCTACTGGATGTGGGTCAGAGGCTGGACTTCAAGCTCAGCCCAGAGTGCCTTGCATCCAGTCACTAGGAATTCAGATGCTGCCTTCCCTCATTAACTGGTGAAATCAGAAGGGAGCTCAGAGACCCACCTGCCTCTACCACTGTGTCCTGATCCTCTAAAACAAGTGTCCCCAACCTCCAGAATCTAATGTCTGAAGACTAGAGGTGGAGCTGATAGAGATAAAATGCACAATGAATGTAACATGCCTGAATCATCCTAAATCCCCCATTCCACCTCCCTGGTCTATGAAAAAATTGCCTTTCACGAAACCTGTCCCTGGTCCCCAAAAGGATGGGGACCACTGCTCTAGAATGTCCTCCATCTCCATAGCCTCTAACACAATTCTACTCATCTTTTAAAGCTCAGCTCAAAACACACCTTCTCGATTAGGTTTCCTCAATCTCTGCAGTCAAAACTACTCCCTTTCTCATCTCCCAGCCTCTTCCAGGTTAATCTCTTTTGTAGTTTTCTGTAAGTTGCCTTGACTTACAGAGCTGTCTCTCTCTTTTCCTTGGCTATGAGACCCCAGAGGATGGGAAGTTCATATTATTCATTTTTTAAAAGATTTAGAAATTTTTTATTTATTTTTGGTTGTTCTGGGTCTTTGTTGTTGTGTGGGATTTTTTCTAGTTGTGGAGAGTGGGGGCTACTCTTGGCTGCAGCATACAGGCTTCTTATCGTGATGGCTTCTCTTTTTTGTAGGGCAGGGGCTCTATGCATAGGGGCTTCAGTAGCTGTGGCTCACGTGGCTCCCAGGCTCTAGAGCACAGTCCCAGTAGTCGTGGTGCGTGGACTTAGTTGCTTTGTAGCGTGTGGGATCTTCCCAGACCATGGCTCGAACCTGTGTTCACTGCGCTGGCAGGTGGATTCTTTACCACTGAGCCACCAGGAAAGCCTCATCTTATTCATTTTTGTATCCCCCATAGCACCTAGCATTTGCTTTCTAGCACTCTGTAAATATTCATTACTAATTCATCACTACTTCTATATTTCTAATTTGAATAGAAATATAATGTATTGGAAACTGTATTGCAGTGGGTTTCAAGAAACTTGAATTCTAAACTTGCTTCTGTCACCAAATAGCTATATACATTTGGGTAATTCATTTTACCTCTCTGAGCCTTAGTTGTCTGTAATTGGATGAGATAATCTCTAAGGCCTCATGACATTTATGGAATGGGCTATTATTTGCTCTGAATTTATGGACACAAAAGGTTTTAAACAAGTCCCTGAAGGCTATTTCATATATTCTGCGATCACTCCAGGGCTACAGGGGTGAGGTGCTTCTAAACAGGAACACATGAGAGGGGTCAGCAGAAGCAGCCCCTTGAGACAGGCCAAGTCTAACTGGTTGGTTGTGCTTTAAAATTTCAGCCTGGTTAAAAGCCTGGATCTTATAGGAAAGGACCGTACATAAAGTGGTGGATACAGTAGAAGATAGCTTCAGGAAATAGTAGAGAGGGTTCTGTCCTCAGTGTGCTTAATATGTGGTATGAATCACTGGCTAGCTAGTCTTCCTTTGAGAACACCCTGGAAATAGCATGCAGATAAGAGGTATGCACAGACAGGTGATAAGGCCATCGGAAAGCAGAAGATAACAAGTGTTGGTGAGAATGCAGAGAAACTGGGACCCATTTATGCTGTTGGTAAGAACATAAAATGATATGGCTACTATGGAGAGCAGTATCGTAGTTCCTCTTAAAATTAAAAATAAGACTACCATATGATCCAGCAATCCCACTTTTGGGTATATACCCTCCCCAAAATTCAAATCAGGATCTTGAAGAAATACCTGTACTCTGATGTTCACTGCAGTGCTACTCCCAACAGCTAAGATATGAAAATACCCCCAATGAATGGATCAAGAAATTAGGTATATACACACAATGAAATATCATTCAGCCTTTTTAAAAAGGGGAATCTTGCTATTTTGGACAACAGGGATGAACCCAGAGGACAGTATGCTAAGTGAAATAAACCAGTTACAGAAGGACAAACACTACCTGTTATCATGTTTGTGAGAAACGTAAAACAAATTCATAGAAGCAGAGGAGAGAATGGTGGTGACTAGGGCCTGAGGGATGGGACAAACAGGGAATTATTGTTCAACTGGTATAGTTTCAGTAACACAAGATGAATGTGCTCTGAGGATGTGTTATATAATATCATCCCTATACTTATAACTACTGTATTGTGCACTGACATTTTTTTAAGAGAGCTATCTCAAGTGTTCTGATTAAGAAAAGGACACAAGGAAACTTTTGGAGTGACGGATATGGTGGTGGTTTCCTAGGCATTTTGGGGCATGTGACCAAACTCACCAAATTGCATATGTTAAATATATGCAGGATTTTTTGTGTATCAATTATTATTATTATTAGCAAGGAAACCTTAAAGAGTCATTTATAATCTTTGCAACCTAAAAATAAAAATGGTTTTCAAACCTTAAAAAAGGAAAAGATTGGGTCTGGCTGGATACCCCACTTACAGCTAACATTTAAGAACAAACAAAGAAGGCTAAAAGGCAGGAAACAGTGGGATTAGGAGATGAAATATTTGACTGGGCCAAATAGTTTCAAAGTTTCTAAAAGTCAAATACAAATTTCTAAGGTACAAAATGTTGGATTTTAAGTTTATGTATTAAAAATATATATATTTGGCTGCATTGGGGCTTAGTTGCGGCCCCATATCTGTGATCTTTGCTGCAGCATGAGAGAGCTTTAGTTGCAGATGTGAACTTTTAGTAGCAGCATATGGGATCTAGTTCCCTGATCAGGGATTGAACCTGGGCCTCCTGCACTGGGAGCTAGAAGTCTGAGCCACTGGACCACCAGGGAAATCTCAAGTATATGAATCTTAAAATCACTTATTAGTGACTTATCCTGGTTATCAGAGCCATAAAACAGTGACTGGTCTCACATCCTGGATAAAGAAAGTCAGAGAAGTTTTTGTTTTCATTCCCCCACTGGCATGTGGACTCTAAACTCCTGTCTTCACTCAGCACTTGGCAGGTGAATCACTTGACCTTGCTGGATCTTTGTAGCAGCTTCTGTAAAACGAAGGGCTTTATTGTAAAGATCCCTAACATCCCTTTTAGCTGGACAAAAGGTTGGTGACAGGTGTTTTCCTCCACTAGACTATGTTGTCGTTCAGTTGCTAAGTTGTGTCTGACTCATTGTGACCTAATGGACTGCAGCATGCCAGGCTTCCCTGTCCTTCACTATCTCTTGGAGTTTGCTCAAACTCATGTCCATTGAGTTGATGATGCTGTCCAACGACCTCATCCTCTGTCACTCCCTTCTCCTCCTGCCTTCAGTCTTTCCCAATATCAGGGTCTTTTCCAATGAGCTGGCTCTTGGCATCAGATGGCCAAAGTATTGAAGGTTCAGCAACAGTTCCTTCCAATGAATATTCAGGGTTGATTTCCTTTAGGATTGGCTGATTTGATCTCCTTGCAGTCCAAGGGACCCTCGAGTCTCTTTTCCAGCACCACAGTTCAAAAGCATCACTAGACCATAAACCCCTGGAAGGCCAGGCTGTGCTTTACCTATCTCTTTAGGGCCAGGTGCCAGCAAAGTTCCTGACATGTACTGGGGGCTCAATCAGTGCTGGTTGAATTGAACTGAATTGAATATAATAAGTGGGGAGGCATGAAGTGAGAATCAGAAAGTTAATTTTGAAAATGGAAACGAGCTTTTCCTTTTCTCTGTGGACAAAAGCTGGGAAGAGACCATTTTGGTAACAGGTCAAAACCCAGAGTGAAGAAGAGTGAAAGGTACGCCCCATCAGCTGGGCAACAGAAACCCCTGGGGCACACAAATATTTGGAGAAAGGTTATTGATTATAAAGTAAGAGTGCTGATAAATTACAAAGAATAAATATAACCAAAATAGGTATATAAAATTAAGCCTTGCTATTGGGCTTCCCTTGTGGCTCAGCTGGTAAAGAATCCGCCTGCAATATGGGAGACCTGGGTTCGATCCCTGGGTTGGGAAGATCCCCTGGAGAAGGGAAAGGCTATGTACTCCAGCATTTTGGCCTGGAGAATCCCATGGACTGTATAGTCTATGGGGTCACAAAGAGTTGGACATGACTGAATGACTTACTTTTTACTTTCATATTTCAGCCAACTATAGCAAAGTTGGATCTGATGTGAAGAGCCAACTCACTGAAAAAGATCCTGATGTTGGGGAAAATTAAAAGTAAAAGGAGAAGGGAGCAGCAGAGGATAAGATGTTTAGATAGCATCACTGAGTCAATGGACATGAATTTGACCAAATTCCGGGATATAATGAAGGATAGGGAAGCCTAGCATGGTCTAATCCATGGGATTGCAAAGAGTCAAAGCAATTTAACAACTGATCAACAATACAATAATCCCTTAAAAATTAGTAGAAAAGCTTTCAAATTGTTGCTTAGCTTTTCGAGATGTTCATAATTATTTTTCAGTAGGTAATGCGCACACAGAGGATCCAATTTAAAAGATCTTAAAAGCTATTATTAGCAGTATTGATTTTATCTCTTTATAGGCCATTAGTTACTTGGATAAAAAGTTTCCTTTGTGTTTAAAGCAACCTCTGAGTGGAAATGCCAGTTAGCCCTTCTGATACTGTACTGCCAGGGGCTGAAAGGCAGACCCTTCCATACAGCTGTGGACTTGGCTGGCAGGTGAGATGTGGGCATCTAGATGCTGAGTAAGGCAAGAGGGACAGTGTTATCCCATCATACAGAATGGGTACCTGAGGCCTAGAAAGAAGATACTTTGCACAAGATCACTTAGTCACTGGTTGGGGGACTTCCCTGGTGGTCCAGTGGTTAAGAATCCACCTTGCAAAGTAGGGGTGGTGGGTTTGGTCCCTGGTCAGGGAACTGAGATCCCATATGTCACAGGGAAACCAAGCTTGTGTACTGCATCTAAGATCCAGCTGGGAAAGGCAGCTAACACACAAAAAGACACTGGTGGAACCCAACTGGGAAAGGCAGCTAGCCTCATTCTGCTGCTTCATTAGGCACTTTATCTACCTTCTCGTCTTCCAGCCCAGGGCAGTTTCTTGGGACTTGCACTGCCCAGCCCTCCTACTAAACTGTCCAGGAGACTTGGATCCTTCGTTCCCTTTGGAGAGGAGTTTTAGGGCTCTACAGCACTGAAACTGGGCTCTTCCAGCCCAGTGCAGTCCAGAGGGATGTGCACTGCCATCCTGGGGTCAGGACAGGCTCAGCAGCTGCCTGCAGAGGCAAGAAGTCGCCTCTGACAGATGCTTATGACAGTTTCAGGGCACAGTCAGGTTCTCTTCAGAGAGGAGAGCACGTTGGGATCTCGAGTTCCAAACAGATCCCATATCCTCATGTTGATTGAATTCTCTCCATCACAGACTTCATCTCTGGGTCCCCGGAAGAGGGACTTGCTAGCTCATGAATGTGCCCAGTTGAGCTTGATTTACTCTTCATAGAAGACTCCAGAAGGGAAATTGACTTTTTACCCATTCTCTCCTCAAAGCCATCAAAAGAATTATGAAATCATTTCCAGATCAAACACTGAGGTTCTTCCCAAAGGGTGTCACCATGAATCAACGTTCAGCTCTTTCGCCCTCCTCTCCCATGGTGCGGAAGCCAGGTGGGCGGGCTTCCTCTTCTCTGTGCGAGCATCACGGCCGTTGCAGGACTCTGCTCCCTCCTCTCTGTGCTGCTGTCTTCACCACACTCCATGCTCCAGGATACGGTCCACCTGCACGGGTGGAGGAAACAAACCTGAAACACAGGTGTAGGGACTGTCCTGCTGTGTCCAAATGAGAGACTGTAAAGACAGGGTGATGGGCAAGTTTTGAGGTTGTAATTCTGCAGAAAGGCAAGTCCCCCAGGAGGCCTACATTCCGAACTTCTCTCTCCCTCCGCAGCAGAACCACCTCCACGCACTGAATACACTGTCTTTATTGTGAGGGCTCTCACCTTGCTCCAATCAACACGTTTCTTTAACTCCTTTAAGATGAACTTGTTAGAGGTGTCTCCACTGCCATGTGTTTCTAACTTCCTCTGATTAATTACAGGGCTTGGAAATGCGTGAGTGTGTTTCAGACACTGTGCTGTAGGTGATCGTGGCGCTGAGCAAGTTTACTTCTTCAATGTTTAATGCTGAACTATTTTCTACTCTTCAGGTAGATGGGGAGAAGGGGCTTTGTGTAGCCATGAGTGTGTATTTTCATCTCTACTACTTTCTGCCCTGTATTGCTAACCTACTTGACTTTCTCCACCTTCAGCCAGATATAAAAGTGAAAAGAGGCCAAGACATGGTGAGGGGTGGGGGGGTCACTGGTATTTAGGCAAGTACTGAAAGGAGGCATTACTAGACTGTCCAAGAGACTTGGATCCTTCGTTCCCTTTGGAGAGGAAAGTTTTAGGGCTCTGTACAACAGTGATTTATCATAGATGGCAAAAATACTGGGTTACCCAAAAGTTCACTCGGGTTTGTCCGTAAGATGGTATGGAAACACCTGAACGAATTTTTTGGCCAACCCACTATCTGCTGCCCAGTGCACTGCTAAGCTCGCTGTCTGCCTGTTCTGCAGAGCTAATGGGAAAGGCCAGTGTACCCTGGCCAACTGAGCCTACATTTAGGTGTTTCTCCAGTTCCCTAAATACCCATTTTCTGTCTGGCCTCCAGACGGCTAATCTAATCTACTTTATTTTGCTTCTCATAATTTCATTATCGGATGTAACCCTGTCCCAAAGTCTGGGCCTGTCGTGCCCGTGAAGCTTCTCCAATACCCTTTTATAGTTCGCTCATTGATTCATTTACCCAATAAGTATTTGTCATCTCTGTGCTTGTTGCTGGGTATCCAAGGATGTAAAAGAGAAATATTTTCCCTTTATACCTTTGAAGTGAATTGTCCAACTTCAAAGTTGTTTGTGGAACAAGAAATTGCAAACATGATGAGTGTGGTACTGATATACTGGGGCTAAGAGAACCCATGGCGCGTGTGTGCTCAGTGCTGCAGTTGTCTGACTCTGCGACCCCATGGACTGTAGCCCGCCAGGCTCCTCAGTCCAAGGGATTCTCTAGGCATGAATACTGAAGTGAGTTTCCATGCCCTTCTCCAAGGGATCTTCCTGGCCCAGGGATCACATCGGTGTCTCTTACACAGATTGCAAACGTGATGAGTGTGGTACTGATATGTAGGGGCCTAGGGGGCAAAGAGTCCAAAATGCAGTACTTGGATGCAGTCTCAAAAATGATAGAATGATCTCCGTTCATTTCCAAGGCAAACCATTCAATATCACAGTAATCCAAGTCTATGCCCTGACAAGTAATACTGAAGAAGCTGAAGTTGAACGGTTCTATGAAGACCTACAAGACCTTTTAGAACTAACACCCAAAAAAGATGTCCTTTTCATTATAGGGGGCTGGAGTGCAAACGTAGGAAGACAAGAAACACCTGGAGTAACAGGCAAATTTGGCCTTGGAATACAGAATGAAGCAGGGCAAAGGCTCAAATAGAGTTCTGCCAAGAGAACACACTGGTCATAGCAAACATCCTCTTCCTACAACACAAGAGAAGACTCTACACATGGACATCACCAGATGGTCAACACCAAAATCAGATTGATTATATTCTTTGCAACCAAAGATGGAGAAGCTCTATACAGTCAGCAAAAACAAGATCAGGAGCTGACTGTGGCTCAGATATTGAACTCCTTATTGCCAAATTCAGACTTAAATTGAAGAAAGTAGGGAAAACAACTAGACCATTCAGGTATGACCTAAGTCAAATCCCTTATGCGTTTACAGTGGAAGTGAGAAATAGATTTAAGGGACTAGAGCTGACAGAGTGCCTGATGAACTACGGATGGAGGTTCATGACATTGTATAGGAGACAGGAATCAAGACCATCCCCATGGAAAAGAAATGCAAAAAGGCAAAATGGCTGTCTGAGGAGGCCTTACGAACAGCTGTGAAAAGAAGAGAAGCAAAAAGCACAGGAGAAAAGGAAAGATATAAGCATCTGAATGCAGAGTTCCAAAGAATAGCAAGAAGATAAGAAAGCCTTCCTCAGTGATCAATGCAAAGAAATAGAGGAAAATAACAGAATGGGAAAGACTAGAGATCTCTTCAAGAAAATTGGAGATACCAAGGGAATATTTCATGCAAAGATGGGCTCGATAAAGGACTGAAATGGTATGGACCTAACAGAAGCAGAAAATATTAAGAAGAGGTGGCAAGAATACACAGAAGAACTGTACAAAAAAGATCTTCATGACCCAGATAATCACGATGGTGTGATCACTCACCTAGAGCTAGACATCCTGGAATGTGAAGTCAAGTGGGCCTTAGAAAGCATCACTACGAACAAAGCTAGTGGAGCTGATGGAATTCCAGTTGAGCTATTTCAAATCCTGGAAGATGATGCTGTGAAAGTGCTGCACTCAATATGCCAGCAAATTTGGAAAACTCAGCAGTGGCCACAGGACTGGAAAAGGTCAGTTTTTCTTCCAATGCCAAAGAATGCTCAAACTACCGCACAATTGCACTCATCTCACATGCTAGTAAAGTAATGCTCAAAATTTTCCAAGCCAGGCTTCAGCAATACGTGAACCGTGAACTTCCAGATGTTCAAGCTGGTTTTAGAAAAGGCAGAGGAACCAGAGATCAAATTGTCAACATCCACTGGATCATGGAAAAAGGAAGAGAGTTCCAGAAAAACATCTATTTCTGTTTCATTGACTATGCCAAAGCTTTAACTGTGTGGATCCCAATAAACTGGAGAATTCTGAAAGAGATGGGAATACCAGACCACCTGACCTGCCTCTTGAGAAACCTATATGCAGGTCAGGAAGAAACAGTTAGAACTGGAAATGGAACAACAGACTGGTTCCAAATAGGAAAAGGAGTATGTCAAGGCTGTATATTGTCACCCTGCTTATTTAACTTCTATGCAGAGTATATCATGAGAAACACTGGGATGGAAGAAACACAAGCTGGACTCAAGATTGCTGGGAGAAATATCAGTAACCTCAGATATGCAGATGACACCACCCTTATGGTAGAAAGTGAAGAGGAACTAAACAGCCTCTTGATGAAAGTGAAAGTGGAGAGTGAAAAAGTTGGCTTAAAGCTCAACATTCAGAAAACGAAGATCATGGCATCTGGTCCCATCACTTCATGGGAAATAGATGGGGAAACAGTGGAAACAGTGTCAGGCTTTATTTTGGGGGGCTCCAAAATCACTGTAGATGGTGACTGCAGCCATGAAATTAAAAGACACTTACTCCTTGGAAGAAAAGTTATGACCAACCTAGATAGCATTTTGAAAAGCAGAGAGATTACTTTGCCAACAAAGTTCCATCTAGTCAAGGCTATGGTTTTTCCATTGGTCATGTATGGATGTGAGAGTTGGACTGTGAAGAAAGCTGAGCGCTGAAGAATTGATGTCTTTGAACTGCAGTGTTGGAGAAGACTCTTGAGAGTCCCTTAGACTGCAAGGAGATCCAACCAGTCCATTCTAAAGGAGATCAGTCCTGGGTGTTCATTGGAAGGACTGATGCTAAAGCTGAAACTCCAATACTTTGGCCACCTCAAGTGAAGAGTTGACTCACTGGAAAAGACTCTGATGCTGGGAGGGATTAGGGGCAGGAGGAGAAGGGGAGAACAGAGGATGAGATAGTTGGATGGCGTCACCAACACAACGGACACGGGTTTGGGTGGACTCTGGGAGTTGGTGAGGGACAGGGATGTCTGGCGTGCTACGATTCATGGGGTCACAAAGAGTCGGACATGACTGAGCGACTGAACTGAACTGAAGAGGGACACATCGGAAGACCCTTAATTCAGAATGCAGATGAATCAGGAATGGCCCCCCTGAGAAGATCTCATTTATCTTAAAAGAAAAGGACGCACTCAGAAGAGTGCTGGTAGATAGGAGTCACGTGTGTGAAAGTTTTGAGGTAGAAAGGAGAAAGTGTATTGAAGGTAAAAGAAGGCTGGTGTGGTTAGGATAGAATAATAGCCAGTATTAATTTGGCATTTGATGTACCAGGCCATGTTCAAAGCAGCTGACACATTTTAATGTTTTTTTTAACCTTCACATTAAGTCTATGATAAGGTAATTGAGAACACAGAGGAGTTAAGTAACTTTCCCAGGGTCACACAGCTAGGACATAACATAATTGGCATATGAGCCAAGACAGCCTGGCTCCAATCCCTGCCCTCTGAACATGGCATCAAACTTCAGAAATAGCATAGGAAGGGCAGATGAGGACCATATCACACAATTCAGGAAGAGGAGACAGAAGATTGCAAGTAAATTTAGACCACACTGAAAGTTCAATACAGCACCTAGGTCTGCTACATACTAATTCCAATCCTTTTCTCCATATGGAAAATTGGGGAATCCACTGAGACTCTAGGGTTCCCAGGCGGCCTAGTGGTAAAGAATCGGCCTGGCAATGCAGGTGATGTAAGAAAGGTGACTTCGTTCCCTGGCTCGGGAAGATCCCCTGGAGTAGGAAACGGCAACCTACTCCAGTATTCTTGCCTGGAAAATTCCATGGACAGAGGAGCCTGGTGGGCTATAGTCCATGGGGTCACAAGGAGTCTGGCACAACTGAGCATGCACACACTGAGAATCCAGCTCCAGGTTAACACACTGGAGAAATATAGGAAGCAGTCAAATTAGCCCTAAGGGCTAATAATTCCCTTCCCCCATAACTTTGAGGGAAAGAAGAGGTTTGTGTGGGATGGAGAGCTGAAGGATTCACACAGCAAGGTGTACTTGAAGTGGCCTGCAGGAATCATTAGGGTCTAGATGAAAAAAAAAAAACCAATGGAATGGTTGTCCATGCCTTTTAATTCTTTTTTTTTCAGCATGACCTTATCATGTATCTTCTCCCTGCCTGATTTTCTGCTAGAAGCTGAAGCTATGGCAGTGAACTGGACAAGTGAAATAGAAACCAGCATGAGCAAGGGGATGCATGTGAGAAAGTCTGTGACTGTGGGCGACAAAGAAGAGACTAGCTGGCACCCAAGGGTCATGGGGAAAGTTAATTGGAGCTGGGCTTCAGAGATGGGAAATGAGGACAGGGAGATAAAGCGAGTGTTTGTTCAAGGTTCTATCAGTGTTGAATGGGATTTTTCTTCCTAACTGATAATGAGAAGCCATCGCTAGTTCTTGGGTAGGAAAGAAAAACAATTTGTTTCTAGAATGCTTTGTCTGGCAGCTCTGCACAGGCCACACTGGACAGCAAGGAGACCCAAATGTTAGTACAGTGTTAGGGTGGGTAGGAGAAGCAAGGAACAGAGAAGTAGATCTGAATGCCATTTACTGTTTCTAACATTTTTTTGAATGATTTGTTTGAAGTAGAGCTGATTTACAATATTTTATTAGTTTCAGGTGTACCACATAGTGATTCAATAATTTTGTAGATTACACTCCATTTAAAGTTATAAAATATTGGCTATATTCCTGGTTCTATAAAATATATCTTTGTAGCTTATTTATCCTACACAGAGCAGTTGGGATCCATTAGTTTCCTGCCCCTGTCTTGCCCCTCCCCTTCCCTATCCCATTTATTTAAAATGGTCTTTTAAAAATGACCTTATTTTATAGCCGAGAATAGTTGGTTAACAATGTTGTGTTAGTTTCACATGTACAGCAAAGCAATTCAGTTAGATGTGTATCTGTTCTTTTTCAAGATCTTTCCCCATTTAGGTCATTTTAAAATATTGGGTAGAGTTCCCTGTGCTGCACAGAAGGTCCCTGTTGATGATCTATTTTATATACAGTAAGTGTGCAGATGTTAATTCCTAATTTATGCCTTCTCCCCTACCTTTTCCCTTTGGTAACTCGTAAGTTTGTTTTTGAATTCACTGAGTCTGTTCCTGTTTTGTAAATAACTTCATTTTTACGATCTTTTAGATTCCACATATAAGTGATATCATATGATATGTCTTTGTCTGACTTAGTATGATACTCTCTAGGTTCATCCGTGGTGCTGCAAATGGCATTATTTCATTTTTATGACTGAGTAATATTCCATTGTATATACATACCACATCTTTATCCATTCATGTGTCAATGGATTTAGGCTGTTTCCATGTCTTGGCTACTGTAAATAGTGCTGCTCTGAACATTAGGGTGCACGTATCTTTTTGAATTAGAATTTTCATCTTTTCTGGATATATGCCCAAGAATGGGATTGCAGGATAATATGGTAACTCTATTTTTAGTTTAAGGAACCTCCATATTGTTCTCCATAGTGGCTGTACCAACTTATATTCCTACCAACAGTGTAGTAGGGCTCCCCTTTCTCCACACTCTCTCCAGCATTTATCATTTGTAGACTTTTTGATGATGGCCATTCTGATTGTGTGAGCTGAGATACCTCATTGCTGTTTTGACTTGCACTTCTCTAATGATTAGTGATGTTGAGCATCTTTTCATGTGCTTTTTGGCCTTCTATATGTCTTTGGAGAAATGTCTGTTTAGATCTGCCTGTTTTTTGATTGGGTTACTTGTTAAATATCATTTCCTCTTCTCACTTTTCTTACATACTCTTTAAAATTGTAGATTAGGTTGTCCTCTCATACTTGAAAATCAAGGTTAAACCAGCTTCTCTTGGTCTCTAAAAGCAGACAAGATTTCTGGTTGATAGCTCGGATCAGTTTTATTAACCCAAAAGTACCTCTCAACTTGGCACCTCTTCAGCCAGAAACAAACATATTATTCACCCTGGATTGTCCTGAAAGGGGTAAGAGAAATGAGTGTAATTTAAGGAGACGGTCCTTAATTAAAGGAGCCACTTGGTAAACTTCAATGGCTGCCTTGTTTTGGCTAGGCAACTTTTTTAAATTTTAATATACTTTTCCAAATCTTGTTTGTTGGAGAGTTTATCATAGTTGGCTTTTACCTGGTAAATTTTTATTTAATCTGTGGCGGATGCCGTGTCAGGTTGACCGGATTTCAGGATAGGCATTGTATCCTACTGCCAAAGCAGTGAATGCAGCCCGTTGTGTGGTGAGTTCTCAGTGTGACACACAGTACCCAGGATGTCAGTGCAGCCAGAGGGGTGAATGGGGTCTACTTTTTTATTTGCATGCACAAAGTCTCCCTCCTCCAGCTACCCCTCTGAGTGGGCTTTCCTCCACTCCACATGTATCTTTTCACTGTTAACCTAATGTCACACATTTTGTTGGTTACCATTATATTATGTGTGGGTAGAGATGCTGTAGCAATGAGTGACTGGTGCATGTAGTCAAACAGATCAGTCCAGAATGATCGTAAGATTTTAGTGAACACCCTGCATCACCACTTACCACTTGCAGAGCTGAGGGAGTGTCTGTGTGTGTAGACACATACACACACACAAAATCTGGTTTCGCCCCCAACATGTTTTCCCCCATGGCATTGCAGAACTCTGGAACCGGAAGGAATTTACAGATGGGAAAGTTTATCTGCATTATTTAAAGACAAAGAAACTGAGGCCTAGACAGGAAAGGGGCCAGATGCCACAGGCCACAGAGCTAGTAAGGAAGTTCAGGGATTGGAATACAGATTTCCAGATCCTGGCCTGTCTGTGTGTCTCACTATGTTAAATCCTCCTACTTGATTCTTAAAGAAACGTGGATCTACAAGACTGGAGACCCATGCGAAAAAGCACATGAATAGATACTCAACATCACTAATTATTAGAGAACTGCGACTTCCCTGGTGGCTCAGATGGTAAAAGCGTCTGCCTACAATGCAGGAGACCTGGGTTCGATCCCTGGGTTGGGAAGATCCCCTGGAAAAGGAAATGGCAACCCACTCCAGTATTCTTGCCTGGAAAATTCCATGGACAGAGGAGACTGGTAGGCTACAGTCCATGGGGTCGCAAAGAGTCAGACATGACTGAGCAACTTCACTTCACTTTGCAAATCAAAACTACAATGAGGTATCACCTTACATTAGTCAGAATGGCCATCATCAAAAAGTCTACAAACGATAAATGCTGGAGAGGATGTGGAGAAAAGGGAACTCTCTTACACTCTTGGTGACTTACAGTGTTGAAAAAAAAAAACAAACCCATTAATTTAGAAGTTATCTGCAAAGATATGCCTTGAACTCAGGTCTCTGGACTCCCAGACCAGAGCCATTTAACCGTTCTGTGGTAGAGGTATTGAGTGCTGTTTAGATGTACTTGGAAATGTAGAGGTATAATGAAAATAGTTTTAAAAATTCCCTGAACTTGTACCCTGTAGTTCTTGGCCTCTTCAAGCCCTGACCTCATCATCTGATTGCTGTCTATATTTTTCTTAAACATGTTGAGGAACTGTAGAGAAGTGGCTTAGAGTGTGCTGATGATTTGATATTACAATGCTTCCAGTCAACAGAGTTAATTACTTCAAATGTGCAGCTTAAGTGTAGCCATTGAATCAGATCAGAATCAGTTCCTGGAAATAATGAGAGCTTTGCAAGGCAAGAGCCACAATGAAGGGGAAGCAGCCCATTGGGGTTCTAATATCTTGGTACCACATTGCCCCAGTCAGGGTTGACCGGAAGGGAAGTGGGTATCTTGCCCTACCCTCTCTGAGCTGCTCATTATAGAAGCCCCCTAATATTTCCAAACAGGAGCTGCACAGGGCTGCCCACTTCAGAATCCTGTCCCCACCTGTATTCCCGTGGCAACCCTCTGTATGCTGGACTGTTTTTCTCTATGTACCCTCAGTACCCCTTCTTCCACCCCTGCTGGCCTGTTTTGGGTTCCAGCTCTATCTTCTGCTCTCCTTTGTGATGGTCAGGGGTCTCACTCACTGGTCTACTTGAGGACATTACTGTTAAAATATGGAGAATTTATCATTTGTGGGATCTGCAAATCGGTCAGTCATCTAGGGCTGCCATAACCATATATAATACTATAGAATGGGTGACTTAAACAAAAGAAATTTGTTTTCCCATAGTTCTGGAGGCTGAGAGTCCAAGATCAAGGTGCTGGCAGGGTGGACTTATCCTGGGGGGTTCTCCCTTTAACTTGCAGAAGGTCCCCTTCTTGTAGTATCTTTACATGGCTCAATTTTCTCTGTGTACAGGCATCCCTGGTGTCTGCCTCCTCTTATAAGGACACCAGTCATGTTGGATTAGGGCCTGGCTCTTATGACCTCATTTAACTTTAGTTGTCTCCCTAAAGCTCTCATCTCCCAATACAGCCATATTGGGGATTAAGTGCTATAACCTGTGAATTTTGAAGAGGCAAGACTGAGTCCATAACAGGACCATAGGTAGGTTCCTTTCTAATAGAGATGTCTGCAGCCTTATCTCAGAGCAGTAACTCTCTGACAGCAACTCTGTATGTCATCTTTGCAGGCGAATGAGGAATGTGATTTGGACAGAGACCTCTACCCCTGTATACACATCTCCAAGGCTGCCTACAAATAAAGCCAGATCTGAACAACTAAAGATCTGCATTCCAAATCCCCAGGTGATAGGTTGAATGAGAAAACCTCCTGCCCAGGTGGCATTTTCAGTAGGCTCAGAGAAATACCAAAGGAATGAGCCCATAGTCCTCACCAGTTAGCCAGTTTAATTTGTTTGATGACTTGGATTTCATTTTAATTATTTTATTTTGGAATGTAGGAAGATGCATTATATATGGGTTAGTTATATATAAATGTGAGTGTTATATATGTATGGAAATATGTTTTTTCACTTTAAGCTTTGAGAAGGTTACAGAAAGTTCATATGTTAGACTAGATGCTAGAGACCAAGGTCACCATAGTCAAGGGTATCATTGTGCATCATGAGGCCACTGACTACGCCAGTGAGCCAGGCATCTGCATTAGGCACCAATAATAATGATAATGGTTAACTGTGAACAAACCATGGTTTTTATGTCTTCACTGTGACTCTGTGAGGATGGTGTTCTGTTATTCCCACCTTATAGAACGGGAACTGAGGCATACTTTGCTCAGGGTCAGACAATTACTAAGTGTGGAAAGAGTACCTGTCTGATAATGAAATGCAGGTATTTGTGCTCACTCTGAATAAAACACAAATACTTAGTGATGAAAAACAGGGCGAGGAACTTCCCTGGCAGTCCAGTGATTAGGACTTCACCCTCCAATGCAGGGGGCTGGGTTCCATCCCTGGTTAAACAGCTAAGATCCCACATGCCCTAGTAGCCAAAAATAAAAATATAAACATAAAACAGAAGCAATATTGTAAAAAAACTCAATAAACACTAAAAAAAAAAAAAGGCAGGGATAATCCATGGTGTCTCAGTGTTGCAGCATTTGAAAGATTGAGGTGATTGGTTGGAGGATGAGCTGCTGGAGAAACCCCAATCAAAGAGACATGACCTGAGCCAAACCTTGAAACATAAGTAAAATTCAGAGAGGAACAGAGGTGGGGAAAGTGTACGCAAAGCCGGAGGCACGTGCTGAGTCGCTTCAGTCATGTCGAACTCTCTGTGATGCCATGGACTGTAGCCCACCAGGCTCCTCTGGTCCATGGGATTCTCCAGGCAAGTATACTGGAGTGGGTTGCCATTTCCTTCTCCAGGGGATCTTCCTGGCCCAGGGATCATACCTGAGTCTCCTTTGGCTCCTGAATTGCAGGCAGATTCCTTACCATTGAGCCACTGGGGAAGCAGAACTGGAGGCAGAAATGGCAAATTGAGTGGAGAGAAGGAGAAGGCTTTCTGGCAAGACCTTATCTGAAGGTTTGGAAATATGAATGAAGAGAGGCTGTGTTCCTATTTGTCAAGACAGGCTCTGGACTCCACCTTGAAGGGTAAGCAAAGCTTGTGTTGAATCTCAGAGCGGGTTGGATCTAGACTGGTCAGTTTTCACAGACAGCAGTTTACCTGCATCCGAGAAGTGAGCTTTTTAGTCAATACGTAGGAATTTGTCTATTGAAACTGCTTTAATAACAAATAGCCACTAGCCCTTCTGCTTACTGAAAAATAATAATTAAATGTCAGGAACGTAAAAAAAAATATTTCTGTAGCTTTTTGTAGCTTTGCTCTTTCATGGGTACAGATGGGCTTGAATGGAATTGTTGTTTATTTGTGCCACAGTCTGAGTGAAAGTGTGAACCAGAAAAAACTTTCTACACAATCATTCTTCTTACATTCTCAGCAAAAAACATGCTTCACGTTGTCAGTTCAGATTTCGAGACTCCCATGACACAGGCTCAATTACCTTGAAGTCATTGAATTCTCATCCATTAGACAACGGTGTATATGAAGATGACCTCAGAATTCATTATTTTCCAACATATGTGTCCTCTTTCTTCATGGATTTACATGATCCACCACCTTAGTTACGTCAGTGGAGGTATCTGTATGTTTCCAACCAAAGGCAGCTTCTTACACGTTTCTGGATCTTTTATATAGATCTAAATGCTCACATTGCCTTTTTCCTCTAAACTAGATTTCTCTTCTCTTAGGAGATGAAATAATAGAGAACAGAGGACTTTGGTGAGAACTGTTATTACACAGTAATTTTACATTTAAGAAATTGTTTCACAGAGACGGTATCAGAAGTAACAGGAATAAGTTGTTGTGGAAGTGAGAATATTACCACCATGATGTGGGATGTGAGGATAGTAGACAGCCAGGGGAGAGAAAGCTAGCTGGGAAATTCTCAAAATTCCAATCCGTAGGGTAAATCTTTAAGGGAGGGGTGCTTGGAGACAATAGGCTTTGTGATGGAATCATGTTAAACCAGCATGTCCTCAAACTGTCATCCTATAAAATGGACATAACCCAATTTCTCATATCATCAAATGTCATTTTCTGAGCACCACTTCCTGTGTCAGGGAAGGGAAATATCAAGGAAAATAAGTGATGGTCCCAGTCTAGGAGATCATGGTTTACTTCTGGAGGCTTAGACCTAACTCAAGCATAATTAACATACAACACACAGCAATTTATAGGAAATCCTAAACCATCACCCAGAACCCAACAGTTTGCAAATAATGCTGTGCATCAGAATCAGCTGGGGGCTTGTGAAAGGACAGAGCCTCAGGCTGTATTCCTTGAAATACTGAGTTGGAGCCTTTGCTTCTCGGTTGTTTTTTTTAACAAGCTCCAGGTCCACTAGAGACCGCTGGTGAAGACAATAAGGGTATAGGGGAGTGGGGTGGATGATCATTTGGGCTGGGGCATAAAGGAAACTGCCCCCCACCCCCACCACCAAGCACAGAGGTGGAAAATACAGGTTCATAGAGCTGAGGGTATATGCATGCGGAGACAATCGGGGTGGAGTGAGGGGGTTTAATAGGAGGTGGTGTCCCCTGGGTAAATGCCTGGATGGCCTGTGGACTAACTCCACTCTGTGAGAGTAGGAAGAGAAGAGTGGCTTGGTTCTTTCAGACAGGGATCTTGATGGTCTGGCAAGGCTAGTGGAAGGGAGAAGAAAGTTGGTATTTGATCTTTCATTGGGCAGTCACCTGGTAAAGCCCTTTGGTAGAAAAAGGAGAATGGGTGGGTGCCTATGTCTTTTTCCCTTGCCATCTGCTCGGTGAAGCTAACTGATCTCTAGCACAATGTACTAGGTGTACATTAAAGGGTGTACTTTAAACAAAACACTAAGATTAGCCAATCCACTTACCTCCCCCAAAGGAGCTCGCTTACCCAGAGGAAGCCTGACAAATGACCACGTAAAATATTATGCTTTTAAGAAGGTCCCTTATATCTCAGAGAGTCAATAGTCCATTATGTCAGTTCCCATCCACTGGCTTCTTTCTCAGCTATTTATATTTCCATTTAGTTGAACCGTAGGCAAAGCTCACCAAGGCTCAGAAAATTAGTTATCAGAGCCTCGTTAGTTATCTCTTCCACAACCATCTATCTTTTTCATTCCACCCACTCTGGGCCCAGCAGTTTGGCTCCTGCTTTTCACTTCCTTTTGAGACTTTCCAGTGTAAGGTCCTGCTTTTTCTAATGTCTCCACTGCTGATCCTTTGACTATATCTTTTCCTCTTCTGTTCTTCTGGTATTTGTATTTTTGGTGGGGAGAAGAGAAGAGAAGAATGAATACTTGGTGAGAGAAAACGTTTTCTGTACGGGTTTTCCTGCATTCTGTTGTCTTACTTCTCTGTTTACATCCTATACTTTGCACATTCGTTGGTCTATGTGCTCAGTCATGTTCCACTCTTTGTGACCCCTGGAGCATAGCCTGCCAGGCTTCTCTGTCCATGGACTTTTCCAGGCAAGAATTCTGGAGTGGGTAGCCATTTCCTTCTCCAGGCGATCTTCCCGACCCAGGGATTGAATCCGGGTCTCCTGGATTGCAGGCAGATTCTTTACCATCTGAGCTACCAAGGAAGTCCTCTTGCTGGCCTAATCTTCCTTAAACAGCACTCAGGATCACAAGAGCTAGGACAAGTATATATTGACACAGAGATAAACTGCCTTGAAAAATAGAGAGTAAGAAGAGATACTTGAAAAGGGGAACTTACCACCATTGTGTAATTGTACCACAATCTGTTCCACTGTTAGACAGCATGGATGGTTGAAAAAGTATCCCTCTGTTCAGTGCTATGAGGACGATCTCAGAACTGTCCAGGTATTTTTGCCTTCTGAAGTTACACAAAATATATCATGTTGTTCTTTTACAGTATAGAACTCTGTATGTAGAATTTCCACACACGTACATGTACACAATCATACATACACACACAGAGCCTCAAAGTCTTCTCTTTTCCACCTAAGTACCTCTAGTTCTTGCAATTATGACTCAACAATTTCCATCTCACTTACTGTCCTTTTGACCAACTCAGGTCATAAAACTGTAGAACTCAAGATACAGTCAGACAACACAACCTAGAAAGGACTTTTCCTTCCTTTTATTGGGTACTGTGCTTTTGTTCAAACACCCTAGCTTACATTAGCATTTTGAAAGCCAGCAACACTGTTGATACCTATCATGCTTGCAGTTAACTAAGATCTATAGACTTGCAATCTAAGTTAAGGACTTGAAAGATCTCTGTTCAATTTAATCTTGTGAGTTTGGCCCATATTGTCTTCTGGCAAGATCTTTCTAGATGATGATTCTTTCAGCAATGGCTCTCCTTCCTAACTTTGTGTAATCTCCAATTTGGTAAGAAAATTTTCAATTTTTTTTTCATAATATATTGTTGAGTATAACTAATAAGTTAAAAACAGTTTTATAATGTGATCTTACTTTACTGAAAATACCTGTTATTTGTACAAAAACAATCTGGATAAAGATATACTAAAATGTTAACAGTCCTTATCTCTGATTATAAGACTTACAATTTTTAATTTTTGGTTATACCTTTGTCTGATTTACTAAATTAGTTACTTTTAAAAGGAGTCCTTCTAACTGAAAAGACTGGTTTTGAATGTATACTATCTATTGTTACCTAATTGCTAGGAGTTTCTTGAGTCTTTAACTTGACTCAAAGTTTCTTGCATACAGATTTCTCAAGAGGCAGGTTAGGTGGTCTGGTATTCCCATCTCTTGAAGAATTTTCCACAGTTTATTGGGATCCACACAGTCAAAGGCTTTGGCATAGTCAACAAAGCAGAAATAGATGTTTTTCTGGAACTCTCTTCCTTTTTCCATGATCCAGCAGATGTTGGCAATTTGATCTCTGGTTCCTCTGCCTTTTCTAAAACCAGCTTGAATATGAGGAAGTTCACGGTTCACGTATTGCTGAAGCCTGGCTTGGAAAATTTTGAGCATTACTTTACTAGCGTGTGAGATGAGTGCAATTGTGCGGTAGTTTGAGCATTCCTTGGCATTGCCTTTCTTTGGAATTGGAATGAAAACGACCTTTTCCAGTCCTGTGGCCACTGCTGAGTTTTCCAAATTTGCTGGCATATTGAGTGCAGCACTTTCACAGCATCATCTTTCAGGATTTGAAAGAGCTCGACTGGAATTCTATCACCTCCACTAGCTTTGTTCGTAGTGATGCTTTCTAAGGCCCACTTGACGTCACATTCCAGGATGTCTGGCTCTAGATGAGTGATCACACCATAGTGATTATCTTGGTCATGAAGATGTTTTTTGTACAGTTCTTCTGTGTATTCTTGCCATCTCTTCTTAATGTCTTCTGCTTCTGTTAGGTCCATACCATTTCAGTCCTTTATCAAGCCCATCTTTGCATGAAATATTCCCTTGGTATCTCTAATTTTCTTGAAGAGATCTCTAGACTTTCCCATTCTGTTGTTTTCCTGTATTTCTTTGCATTGATCGCTGAAGAAGGCTTTCTTACCTCTTCTTGCTATTCTTTGGAACTCTGCATTCAGATGCTTATATCTTTCCTTTTCTCCTTGGCTTTTTGCTTCTCTTCTTTTCACAGCTATTTGTAAGGCCTCCCCAGACAGCCATTTTGCTTTTCTGCATTTCTTTTCCATGGGGATGGTCTTGATCTCTGTCTCCTGTACAATGTCACGAACCTCATTCCATAGTTCATCAGGCACTCTATCTATCAGATCTAGGCCCTTAAATCTATTTCTCACTTCCACTGTATAATCATAAGGGATTTGATTTAGGTCATACCTGAATGGTCTAGTGGTTTTCCCTGTTTTCTTCAATTTCAGTCTGAATATGGCAATAAGGAGTTCATGATCTGAGCCACAGTCAGCTCCTGGTCTTGTTTTTGTTGACTGTATGGAGCTTATGGCAGAAAGTGAAGAGGAACTAAAAAGCCTCTTGATGAAAGTAAAAGAGGAGAGTGAAAAAGTTGGCTTAAAGCTCAACATTCAGAAAATGAAGATCGTGGCATCTGGTACCATCACTCCATGGGAAATAGATGGAGAAACAGTGGAAACAGTGTCAGACTTTATTTTTTTGGGCTCCAAAATCACTGCAGATGGTGACTGCAGCCATGAAATTAAAAGACACTTACTCCTTGGAAGGAAAGTTATGACCAACCTAGATAGCATATTCAAAAGCAGAGACATTACTCTGCTGACTAAGGTCCGTCTAGTCAAGGCTATGGTTTTTCCAGTGGTCATGTATGGATGTGAGAGTCGGACTGTGAAGAAGGCTGAGTGCCGAAGAATTGATGCTTTTGAACTGTGGTGTTGGAGAAGACTCTTGAGAGTCCCTTGGACTGCAAGGAGATCCAACCAGTCCATTCTGAAGGAGATCAGCCCTGGGATTTCTTTGGAAGGAATGATGCTAAAGCTGAAACTCCAGTACTTTGGCCACCTCATGCGAAGAGTTGACTCATTGGAAAAGACTCTGATGCTGGGAGGGATTGGGGGCAGGAGGAGAAGGGGACGACCGAGGTCGAGATGGCTGGATGGCATCACTGACTCGATGGACGTGAGTCTGAGTGAACTCCGGGAGTTGGTGATGGACAGGGAGGCCTGGTGTGCTGTGATTCATGGGGTTGCAAAGAGTCGGACATGGCTGAGCGACTGAACTGAACTGAACTGAAAGTTTCTTGAGAACAGGGAAGTTGTGCTTCATAATGTCCCAAGGAGCTGGCACAAAGCTTGACTGACTGGGTTTGCTTTTAAATTAACTTGTCCTTCCTCCAGTGCTGAAGGCATGGCCTTTGGTTTGACTTTATCTCTCGTTCATATCAATGTCCTAAAATAACGGGAACACATGTTTTATCTACATCAACAAACAAACAAGGCTGATTCATTTACTGGTGAATGATTATTCAGTGGGTTAACAAATCTATTTAGCCAATTGAAAGCCTATTACTTTGATTTACCATGGTTGGCTCATAATTCTACAATGTAAACATAAATAATGGAATAATTTTGGTGAGAGACTATTGGTGAACCCTCCAAGTACCGTTTTGTTGAGACCAGCACTGTGCTAAGAATTCCTACAAATGGAGATGAAGACAGGACTCTTGATTTCAACTCTGGGAGATGGTGAGGGACAGGGAGACCTGGCGTGCTGTGGTCCATGGGGTCACAAGAAGTCGGACGTGACTAGGCAACTGAACAACAACAGCCGTTGGTGAGGTAAGACTTCCAAGAGCAAAAAGATGTCAGGATACATATTGGGACATTGATTGGCGATTGATACTGTCTTTAGGTCATTACATTTCTCTCTCCAACAGAGCATTTGGTCAAGGAGAATGAGGGGTGAGAATAGGACTTTGTCCTCCAGTTGTAACCTCTAAAAGATAACAAACTGAAACTCGTAGAAAAGTTATTCATATACATTTTTTCTACATATTTGTTTTAGAAAAAAAATGTAGAAATTACAATTTTTCTATTAGGTAGAAATAACTTATTATGGCCAAGTAATCCCCTCTCCTTCTCAGTCTTCCTTGCTCCCCGTATCCCACAGCGTTGTCTACTCTGTATCTATGAGGCAGACTTGGTGGACCATGGTTCTTCCATCTCCCACTGCTTTCCCATTATCTGGGGTCTCTGGGAAAGATGGGCTAAGCAGGTCCTTTGTCCTTCAGTAACCACACACAGTTGATAAGACCCTGTGTGCTCACAAAAGGCAAAAACCATGAGGAGGTACTACAAAATTATCTAATTTATATTTGTCATTAACTTGTAACCAATGCTTCACTCTTAAAGTCTGGTACCCCTCCTTAGGTAAGAATCTTTTTTTCCCTTCATTCTTATCAACTTTTCTCATTCTTGAAAAGCCTAAAAACTGGCCTAGAAAATGAATGACTCTTTCCCTCTCTGCCTTTCTCTCTCTATTCTTCCTTCCCTCCCTTCCTCTTAGACTATAATTCTATTGAATCCTCCAAACAACAAAGAAAAAGAATTATTACCTTCTCTTTAAGTTTCAGATTTTTCACCATTAAGAAGGAAAAGAAAATTCCCCAAATTTGCACAGCTAGTGAGGGGAAGAGGCATGGTTCAAAGAGAAATTTTTCTACTCCAAAGCTAGTATCAACCTCTTGAACAAATAATAGGTACCAGCAGGGCAGGTACTGGCCTCCATCTCTCTCCTTCTAGGACCTGATATAGATCTTGGCAGAGGATGATCACCAATAAATTTTCTTTGAATTGCATTTTAATTTGGATCTCAGAACCCTGAGTTGGACAGAACCTCACACGCCACCCAGTACCTTGCTCCCATAAGACAGGGATGCACCTGCCAATCTGGAAGGAATGGGTCTTATTTAATTCCCCTTGCTTCTCTCATCACCCCTGAACAGCTCTTCAGGCCAGAGTCCTATACTATGGAGCATGCTGATTTGTCTTTTAACTAACTTTTTTTCATATAAATAAAATTAATATGTTTTCATTATAGAAAATAAGCTCAGTAAAAAGAAAATTTTAAACCATACAGATATTTTTAAACAAAAATGTAGTCATATGATACAAACTTTTATAACCAATTCTTTCACTCAGCAATGTATTGTAAACATCTTGCAATGTTAATGATTATAGATGAATATCGTCTTCAATGATCCCATAGCTTTGTGCTGGATGGATGGCTGGATAAATGATCAGTCATTAGCTAGTTCCTTGCAGATTAATATTTAGATAACAACTCTTAAAAATTTCAAATAAATGGTTTCTAGATAATGTCATTCATCCAGAGATTTGCTAGCAGGAGTGCAAGGGTCACTCATTTCTTAAGTTTGCTTCACTTTAAGTCTAGGCCATGCCATACATCCACAATGGATCAGAGAAGAAGACATTTTTGTGTGTACATGGAAATATTACATTTAATTTGGTATACTTTAGCACAAAATGTATCAAATGGTTAA
This sequence comes from Redunca redunca, assembly GCA_006410935.1. Classification (NCBI taxonomy): domain Eukaryota; kingdom Metazoa; phylum Chordata; class Mammalia; order Artiodactyla; family Bovidae; genus Redunca; species Redunca redunca. The sequence goes on along the minus strand of SJYQ01002394.1, from coordinate 101,214 downwards.
AGTATAAAGAGTTCAGATGTAAAACTCAGAATTAATTTAAGATGACATATATATAGAATCAGTTCCAAAAGCAACAGCCTATCATATATGGAAATATTTTTTAATGTGAGAAATATGTATAAATAGTGTTCTAATATTATGATCAACAAGGTAATGCTTATTTAACTCATGGGAAATTCTGTATTTGTTAATGTAATGTTTTATATTTCCTTCTTCCTACTTCTTTTGGGGGGAGATGATAAAATTGTTTTCTACCTGTGAATTTTTGTGTATCAGACAAGATACAACATGAAAAACAAACAGAAGGCATTTAGCACAGAGAACTGGCTATAAAAAATGAGACAAAATCAGGAAAAGGCAGAAAAAGAGTTAACCCAGAAATTAGATACCACAGGAAGGAAATATAGCTAAAGGAAAAAGAGAAGGAATCGGTGCTTCTAGAGTTCAGAATGCTCTGGCTGCTGTGCTAGTTAGCATAGTGCTGTTACCATGGAAGATAGTAGCACCTGCTGATTACTGAAGCCATGGGGCAGACCACCTAGTCAATGTTGATCCAATAGAGAAAACCATATGGTTACCACCAGAACCACCAAAGAAGGATTGCTGACACCAAAGTTAGAATCATCAAAGCAGTGAAGCACTTCCACAGTTGCTGCCAGAAGCCAAAGAAGAAAAGGAAGGATAATAATAACTTTTCTCTACTCCAAGTATGCAGAACCCATTAGAAAGGCAGTTGCACAAAAGTCTGAGCAGTGTATGGACAATCAGGTATGGGAATGACAGACAATAGATAAATAACCGACACTATTACCTTCCTACCACGTGGTAACATGGAGGAAGCTTCATATGGATCACAGCCTTGCCTAACCCAATGAAACTATGAGCCACCCAAGATGGATGGGTCACATTCAAGAGTTCTGATAAAACGTAGTCCACTGGGGAAGGGAATGGCAAACCACTTAGGCATTCTTGTCTTGAGAACCCCATGGACAATATGAGAAGACAAAAAAAAATAGGACACTGAAAGATGAACTCTCCAGGTTGACAGGTGCCCAATATGTTACTGGAGAAGAGTGAAGAAATAACTCCAGAAAGAATGAAGAGGCTGAGCCAAAGTGGAAACAATGCCCAGTTTGGATGTGATTGGTGGTGAAAGTAAAGTTGGATGTTATAAAGAGCAATATTGCATAGGAACCTATAATGTTAGATCCATGAATCAGTGTAAAATGGAAGTGGTCAATCAGAAGATGGCAAGAGTGAGCATTGACATTTTAGGAATTGGTGAACTAAAATGGACTGATATGGGTGAATTTAACCAGATGACCATTATATCTGCTACTGTGGGCAAGAATCCCTTAGAAGAAATGGAGTAGCCCTCATAGTCAACAAGAGTCTGAAATGCAGTACTTGGGTGCAGTCTCAAAAACAACAGAATGATCTCTGTTCATTCCCAAGGCAAACCATTCAATATCACAGTATTCTAAGTATTCTAAGTCTATGCCCCAACCACTAATGTTGAAGAAGCTGAATGGTTCTACAAGACTGTCTAGAACTAACACCAAAAAAAGATGTCCTTTTTCATCATAGGGGACTGGAATGCAAAAGTAGAAGTTAAGAGATACCCAAAGTAACACAAATTTGTCGGCTAACAGAGTTTTGCCAAGAGAACACATTGGTCATAGCAAACACCCGCTTCCAAAAACACAAGAGCCAACTCTACACATGGACATCATCAGATGGTCAATACTGAAATCAGACTGATAATATTCTTTGCAGCTGAAGATGTAGAAGCTCTATACAGTCAGCAAAAACAAGACCAGGAGCTGACTATTGCTCAAATCATGAACTCCTTGTTGAAAATCTCAGACTTAAATTGAAGAAACTACGGAAAACCACTTGACCATGCAGGTATGACCTAAATCAAATCCCTTATGACTATACAGTGGAGGTGACAAGTAGATTCAAGGGATTAGATATGACAGAGTGCCTGAAAAACTATGGATGGAGGTTCATAACATTGTACAGGAGGCAGTGATCAAAACCATCCCCAAGAAAAAGAAATGTAAAAAAGGAAAATGGTTATCTGAGGAGGCCTTACAAATAACTGAGAATTAAAGAGAAGTGAAAGGCAAAGGAAAAAAGGAAAGATACACCCATCTGAGTGCACGGTTCCAAAGAATAGAAAGGAGAGACGAGAAAGCCTTCCTAAGTGTACAATGGAAAGAAATAGAGGAAAACAATGGGAAACAATAGAGGAAAAGAATGGGAAAGACTAGAAATCTCTTCAAGACAATTGGAGTTACCAAGGGAATATTTCATGCAAAGATAGGTACAATAAAAGACAGAAATGGTATGGTCCTAACAGAAGCAGAAGATATTAAGAAAAGATGGCAAGAATATACAGAAGAACTGTACAAAAAAGATCTTCATGACCCAGATAACTACAATGGTGTGATCACTCACCTAGAGCCAGACATCTTGGAGTGTGAAGTCAAGTAGGCCTTAGGAAGCATCACTACGAACAAAACTAGTGGAGGTGATGGAATTCCAGCTGAGCTATTTGAAATCCTAAAAGATGATGCCATGAAAGTGCTGCACTCAATATGCCAGTAAATTTTGAAAATTCAGGAGTGATCATGAGACTGAAAATGGTCAGTTTTCATTCCATTCCCAAAGAAGGGCAATGCCAAAGAATGCTCAAACTACCACACAATTGCACTCATTTCCCATGATAGCAAAGTAATGCTCAAAATCCTTCAAGCTGGGCTTCAACAGTACGTGAACCTAGAACTTTCAGATGTACAAGCTGGATTTAGAAAAGACAAAGGAACCAGAGATCGTATTGCTGATATTTGTTGGATCATAGAAAAAGCAAGAGAATTCCAGAAAAACATCTACTTCTGCTTCACTGATTAGGCTAAAGCCTTTGACTGTGTGGATCATGACAAACTGTGGAAAACTCTTTAAAAAATGGGAATATGAGAACACCTTACCTGCCACCTGTGCAACCTTTATGCATGCCAAGAAGCCACAGTTAGAACCAGACATGGAACAATGGACTGGTTCTAAATAGGGAAAGGAGTATGTCAAGGCTGTATTTGTCACCTTGCTTATTTAATATGCAGAGTACATGTGAAATGCCAGGCAGTCTGGAATCAAGACTGCCAGGAGAAATATCAGCAACTTCAGATATGCAGATGATACTACTCTTATGGCAGAAAGTGAAGAGGAACAAAAGAATGTCTTGATGAAAGTGAAAGAGGAGAGTGAAAAATTTGGCTTAACACTTAACAGTCAAAAACTGAAGATCATGGCATCCGGTCCTATCACTTCATGGCAAATAGATGGGGAAACAGCAGAAACAGTGGCTGACTTTATTTTCTTGGGCTCCAAAATCACTGCAGATGGTGACTGAAGCCATGAAATTAAAAGATGCTCTTGGAAGAAAAGCTATGACCAACCTAGACAGCATATTAAAAAGCAGAGACATTACTTTGCCAACAAAGGTCTGTCTAATCAAAGCTATGGTTTTTCCAGTAGTCTTATATGGATGTGAGAGTTGGACCATAAAAAAAGGCTGAGTGCTGAAGAATTGATACTTTTGAATGTGGTGTTAGAGGAGAGCCTTGACAGTCCCTTACACTGCATGGAGATCAAAGCAGTCAATCCTAAAGGAAATCAACCCTGAATATTCATTGGAAGGACTGATGTTGAAGCTGAAGCCCCAATACTTTGGATACCTGATGTGAAGAACCTATTCATTAGAAAGGACCCTGATGGAAGAAAAGATTGAATGCAAGAGGAGAAAGGGACAATAGAGAATGAGATGGTTGGATGGCATCACCAACTCAATGGACATGAGTTTCAGCAAGCTCTGGGAGATGTGAAGGACATGGAAGCCTGGTGTGCTGCACTCCATGGGGTCGCAAAGAGTCAGACACACTGAGTGACTGAATAACAATAGCAACCTTACAGCTAAAGCAACTAGAGAAAGAAAAATGAACAAAACCCAAAGACAGAAGGAAAGAAATCATAAAGATCAGACCAGAAATAAATGAATTGTAGACTAAAAATATAATAGAAAAGATCAATGAAACAAAAAGCAGGTTCTTTGAAAAGATAAACAAAATTGATAAACCTTTAGCCAGATTCATTAAGGAAAAAAGATGAGGGCCCAAGTCGATAAAATAAATGAAAAAGAAGTTATAACTGATACCATAGAAATACAAAGGATCTTAAGAGATTAATATGAATAACATAATGCCAACAAAATGGACAACCTAGAAGAAATGGACAAATTCTTTGAAAGGTACAATCTCTTAAGACTGAACCAGGAAGCGGTAGGATCCCAGGGATGCAAAGACTTTTTAATATCTGCAAATTAATCAACATGTTATATACCACATTTATAAACTAAAGAATAAATACCATATAATCACCTCAATAGATGCAGAAAAAGCTTTTGACAACATTTAATAAACACTTATGATAAAAACTCTCCAGAAAGTGGGCATAGAGGGAAAAAAGTTCAGTCTCTTAGTGATGTCCAACTCTTTGCAACCCCATGGACTGCAGCACGCCAGGCCTCCCAGTCCACCACCAACTCCTGGAGTTTACTCAAACTCATGTCCATTGAGTCGGTGATGCCACCCAACCATCTCATCTTCTGTCATTCCCTTCTCCTCCTGTCTTCAATCTTTCCCAGCATCAGGAACTTTTCAAATGAGTCAACTCTTTGCATCAGGTAGCCAAAGTATTGGAGTTTCAGCTTCAACATCAGTCCTTCCAATGAACACCCAGGATTGATCTCCTTTAGGATGGACTAGTTGGATCTCCTTGCAGTCCGAAGGACTCTCAAGAGTCTTCTACACCACCACAGTTCAAAAGCATCAGTTCTTTGGCACTCAGCTTTCTCTATAGTCCAACTCTCACATTCATACATGACTACTGGAAAAACCATAGCTTTGACTAGATGGAACTTTGTTAGCAGAGTAATGTCTCTGCTGTCTAGGCTGGTCATAACTTTTCCTCCAAGATGTAAGCGTCTTTTAATTTCATGGCTGCAGTCACCACCTGCAGTGATTTTGGAGCCCCCCCAAATAAAATCTATCACTGTTTCCATTGTTTCCCCATCTATTTGTCATGAAGTGATGGGACCAGATACCGTGATCTTAATTATCTGAATGTTGACTTTTAATCCAACTTTTTCACTCTCCTCTTTCACTTTCATCAAAAGGCTCTTTAGTTCTTCACTTTCTGCCATAAGGGTGGTGTCATCTGCAAATCTGAGGTTATTGATATATTTCCCAGCTATCCTGATTCCACCTTGTGCTTCCTCCAGCCCAGCTTTTTTCATGATGTACTCTGCATAGAAACTAAATAAGCAGGATGACAATATACAGCCTTGACGTACTCCTTTTCCTATTTGGAACCAGTCTGTCGTTCCATGTCCAGTTCTAACAGTTTCTTCCTGAACTGCATACAGATTTCTCAAGAGGCAGGTAAGGTGGTCTGGTTTTCCCATCTCTTTAAGAATTGTCCACAATTTGTTGTGATCCACACAGTCAAAGGCTTTGGCATAGTCAATAAAGCAGAAATAAAGTAGTGCTTAAACACATTTTACGCTGTATTCCTGTTAGCTTGGGTTAATCGTATGACCGCGGTGGCTGGCACAAGATTTACCAACCCTAGTCCATAGATGTTTTTCTGGAACTCTCTTGCTTTTTTGATGATCCAGCAGATGTTGGCAATTTGATCTCTGGTTCCTCTGCCTTCTCTAAATCTAGCTTGAACATCTGGAAGTTTACGGTTCATGTATTGCTGAAGCCTGGCTTGGAGAATTTTGAGCTTTACTAGCATGTTAGATGAGTGCAACTGTGCGGTAGTTTGAGCGTTCTTTGACATTGCCTTTCTTTGGGATTGGAATGAAAACTGACCTTTTCCAGTCCTGTGGCCACTGCTGAGTTTTCCAAATTTGCTGGCATATTGAGTGCAGCACTTTCACAGCATCATCTTTCAGGATTTGAAATAGCTCAGCTAGAATTCCATCACCTCCACTAGCTTTGTTCATAGTGATGCTGCCTAAGGCCCACTTGACTCGCATTTCAGGATGTCTGGCTCTAGGTGAGTGATCATACACCATCATGATTAACTGGATCGTGCAGATCTTTTTTGTATAGTTCTTCTGTATATTCTTAATATCTTCTGTTTCTGTTAGGTCCATAGCATTTCTGTTTTTTATTGTGCCCATCTTTGCATGAAATGTTTCCTTGGTATCACTGATTTTTCATCTCTAGTCTTTCCTATTCTATTGTTTTCCTCTATTTCTTTGTACTGATCACTGACTGAGGAAGGCTTTCTTGTCTCTCCTTGCTATTCGTTGGAACTCTGCATTCAAATGGGTATATCTTTCCTTTTCTCCTTTACTTTTCACTTCACTCTTTTCACAGCTATTTATAAGGCCCCCCCAGACAGCCACTTTGCTTTTTTGCATTTCTTTTACTTGCACATGGTCTTGATCCCTGTCTCCTGTACAATGTCATGAACCTCCATCCATAGTTCTTCAGGTACTCTGTCTATTAGATCTAACCCCTTGAACCTGTCACTTTCACTGTATAATCAAGCCCATTGTAAGGGGCTTGATTTAGGTCATACCTGAATGGTCTAGTGGTTTTCCCTACTTTCTTCAATTTAAGTCTGAATTTTTCAATATGGAGCTCATGATCTGAGGCACAGTCAGCCCCCGGTCTTGTTTTTGCTGACTGTATAGAGCTTCTCCATCTCTGGCTGCAAAGAATATAATCAATCTGATTTTGGTATTGACCATCTGGTGACGTCCATGTGTAGAGTCTTCTCTTGTGAGGGGACAAACCTTAACATAATAAAGGCCGTATATGACAAATGCACAGCCATCATCATACTCAGTGGTGAAAACCTGAAAGCATCCCCTCTAAGATCAGGAACACGGTAAGGATTCCCATACTTGCCACTCTTATTCAAAACAGAACTAGATTTCACAGAAATAGAACAAATAATTTAAAATTTTATATGGAAATACAAAAGACCCAAAATAGCTGAGACAATCCTGAGAAAGAACGGAGCTGGAGGGATCATGCTCCATGACTTGAGACTATGGTAATTAAAATAGTTTGGTACTGGAACAAAAACAGATGCAAAGGTCAATGGAACAGGAGAGAAAGCCCAAAAATAAACCCATGCACTTACAGTCAATTAATCTATGACAAAGGAGGAAAGACTATACAATGGAGAAAAGAGAGTCTCTTCAATAAGTGGTGCTGGGAAAACTGGACAACTACATGTAAAGTAATGAAGTCAGAACATTCTCTAACAATCATATACAAAAATAAAATGGATTAAAGGCTTAAATGTAAGACCAGATACTATAAAACTCCAAGAGGAAAACATAACAGGTAGAACATTCTCACATAAATTACATCAATATTTTTTTGATCTGTCTCCTAGAGTAATGGAAATAAAAGCAAAAATAAACAAATAGGACCTAATTAAACTTATAGGATTTTGCATAGCAAAGCAAACCATAAACCAGATGAAAAGACAACCTATGGAAGAAAATATTTGCAAATCATGCAATCAACAGGGTTTAATTTCTAAAACATATAAACAGCTCATACAGCTCAATATAAAAAAAAGAAGCAACCCGATCAAAAAATAGGCAGAAGACTTAAAGTAGACATTTCTCCAAAGGAGATGGCTAACTTGCACATGATAAGATTATCAACACCAGTAGTTATTACAGAAATGCAAATCAAAACTACAGTGCAGTATCACCTCACACCAGTCAGAATGGCCATTATCATAAAAGTCTACAAACAGCTAATTCTGAGGAGGGTATGCAGAAAAGGGAACCCTCCTACACTGTTGGTGGGAATATAAATTGGTGCAGTCACTATAGAGAGCAGTATGAAAGTCCCTTAAAAAAACAGAGTTACCATATGATCTAGCAATCCCACTCCAGGGCATATATCCAGAAAAGATGAAAATTCTAATTGAAAAGGTCCATGCACCCCAATGTTCATAGAGGCACTATTTATAATAGTTAAGGCATGGAAGCAACCTAAATATCTGTTGACAGATGAATGGATAAAGAAGATACAGTATAGATATATAGAATGGAATATTCCCAGCCATAAAAAAAGAATGAAATAATACCATTTGCAGCAACGTGGACAGACCTACAGATTATCATATGAAGACAGGAAAAGACAGGTACGATTATCACTTATGTATGGAATCTAAAGAAAGATACAAAATCAATTTCTTTACAAAACAGAAATAGACTCAGGCATGGAAAAAAACTTATGATTATCAAAGTGGAAAGGGTGGGGATAAATCAGGAGTTTGGTATTAACAGAAGCTACTTTATATAAAATAAACAACAAGGTCCTACTGTATAGCTCAGGGAACTATATTCAACATGTTGTAATAACCTATAATGGACAATAATCTGAAAAAGATATATATGTGTGTGTGTGGTTCTCAGAATCACTTTGCTGTACACCTGAAAAAAAAAAAAGGCAACACTATTAAAAAAAAAAAAAAAAGCAAGTCCAGGCCTGAGTTTGGACAAACTGTAGATTTCTTAGAGGAGGCTAGTGGGCCCAAGACTTCTTACCCCAACTTTTGAATCCACCTTTTTCTCCCCATCCATACCCCAAACTCCAGGGTTAGCATGGTGTTAAGAGCCATCATTTAACTTCTCTGAGTACCCTAAGACAGCCACATACAACTTGTACTATACAGCCAACTGCATGGAGGGGTGGGGGCAGTAGTCACTGATGTTGGCCCAAGATGAGGTGTTTGTAAACTGAGCACTGGGGAAGGGCATAGAGAAGCAGAAGAGAAAAGAGAACTACAGCTACTTACCTCTCTCTTAAAAACTCATACATAGCCCTTAAATGAATGACTGAGAACTTCAGTCATTCACTTTTTTCATTTGATGCATATAGAAGGCCAACTGTGTGTTGTTCACTCTGCTGGGTCCTGGGGATACACTGGTGAGTAATCAAAATTGTAGAAAAAGCAGTAACACAAGCAGGAATCACTCTACCCACAAACTTCTATAAGATCCTACCTCTTAGTACCTTCCTCATACTCTTGAACATCCTATGATGTAAAGGCAATTCCATTTTACAGATAGGTATATTGAGGCCTAGAGAGTTTCACTGACTTCTCAAGCTTACATCGGGAGTTAAAATATTCTATTGGAATAAGAACACTGAGAAGCAGGCTCTTTAATGACTATTGCCTCCTTCCTTCTCATCCTCTCTCACTCCACATCCCCAGGTGAGTGGAACTGTATGCCAGAGAATGGCTATAAGAACAAAAGTCACTGATGTTGCAGTTTTTGATCTGACAGCCTCAAATCAGATATCTCTGTCCATGTAGCTGATATCCTGGAAGTCCATGCAGAAAAGACACATCTGGCCATAATAAGTCATTTCAAGCTATGTGTTGCACTGTGGGGCCACCACCTGAGGTAGCTGAGGTGAGGTCTGCAAAGAGTTTTTCTACCTGGGACAGACTCTCTTGCTCTGAGAGTAAGGCTAGCATGATGGGTAAGGATAGGTACCCTCTTCAGCAACAACAAAATGTTGCCATGGTTATTGGCCAAGGGCCAGTAGAGGGCTTCCATGATCACTGGGACTCCTTTGGGTCCTGTGGTGACTGGCATTTAGTGGCTTCATGCTCTTCCCCATAAAGCTTATGCCGAAGTGTTTCCCAGAATCCATCGATCACTATCTGGGTCGGACTTGTGAGGTCAGAGGAAGATCCTTGGTGGAAAGAAAGCTCCCTCACTGTAATTCTGGCATGGGCCAGGATCTTATGGACTTCTACCCTGTGATGATGATAGGCTTATCAAGGATATGGTCCTGGGAAAACACTGGTGTTTGAACCTCAACATTCAGGACCTTCTTATAATTGACCACTGAGGAGATGCTGATGAATAGGTAGTTCCAGTGACATACCCTTTCTCCTTAAAACATCAAGGCATATTGCCTTGGAGGGTATAGGGGTTATGGTTATCCTGTTGGGATGGACCAACAACTTGGGAATAGACTCTGCCTCCACAAGTGGCAACCACAGAGCAAAGAGCAGGCCCTGCTCGACACCCAGTGCAGACTCTGATCAGCACACCACCAATCACACCACCTGTCAAGGCGATAACAGCCAGCACATACCAAGGAAATATTTGGCAGGCATCCGTACTAAAAACAGCCCTGGCACCAAAAATGTTAGACTCATGCAGCCTACTCAGCGAAACTGCCATATAAAAAACACAGTAGATAACCATTTTCTCTCAATTCATAGAGTCACAGAAATAGCACGCAAATGAAGACACAGAGGAGCCACTCCCAATTAAAAGAACAAGGAAAAATCCCCTAAAAGGACAAACAATGAAACAGACCTCTCCAGTCTACCAAATCCCAAATTCAAAAAGAAGGTAATAAACATACTGAATTAAGAAAGACCAGGGGGCACTAGTTGTAAAGAACCCACCTGCCAGTGCAGGAGACATAGAGATGCAGGTTCGAGCCCTGGGTGGGAAAAGTCCCCTGGAGGAGGGCATGGCATGGCAACCCATTCCAGTATTCTTACCTGGGGAATCCCATGGACAGAAATCCTGGTGAGCTACAGTCTATAGAGTCACAAGAGGCAGACGTCACTGAAGCGACTTCACACACATTCACACACATGCAAAAGACAACAGAAATGCAGATCACTGTAACAAGGCACTAGAAACAATAAAGAGGAGTCAATCAAAGTTAGAAAACTCACTCACCATGATGAGAGCTGACCTAAGGGCAATAAATAACAAGCTGATATTGTAGAAGGAGGAGCAAGAATCTGGAAGATAGAATACTGAAAATCAGCCTATCAGAACAGCAGACAGAAAGCCAAACCAAAATAAATAAATAAAAGCAATATGAGACTATGAGATAAAGTGAGCCAATATACACGTATTAGGGGTCACCGAAGAAAAAAGAGAAAGGGGATAAAAATGTATTTGTAGAAATTGTGACTGAAAACTTCCCAGACCTAAAGAAGGAAACAAATATCCAGGTACAGGAAGCACCAAACAAGATGAAGCCAAACAGACGTACACTAAGATATATCATAATTAAAATGACAAAAGTTAAAGACAGGATTCAAAAGACAAAGAGAAAAAAATAGTTACAAGGGAACCCCCATAAGGCTATCAGCTGATTTCTCTAAAGAAACACTGCAGGCTAGAAGAAAGTGGCAAGATATATTCAAACTCCTGGAAGGAAAATACCTGTAACATAGGACACTCTACCCAGCAAGATTATCATTTAGAATAGGAGAGATAATACATTTATCAGAAAGGCAGAAACTAAAAGAATATAGTAATACTAAACATATACTAAAAGAAATAGTGAAATGTCTTCTCTAAATAGAAGAGCAGCAAGAATCTATAGAAAACAAAATCACAATTGGAAAGTAGATCATTTAAATAAACCAAGATATAGATTGTTTTTTTAATTGTGAAAGCAATGATAACTACAATGAACAAAAGAAGGATAAACATTAAAATGTTAAAGAGGATATCAAAGATCATAAAATGTGGGACAGGGAGTAAGAAAATGTAGGGGTTTTTTTTGTTTTTGTTTTTGTTTTTTGTTTTTTTAGAATGTGTTTGAGCTTATATGACTACAAAAATAAAACAAGTAGATGTAACATACTTCAAAATCATTGTAACCACAAATCAAAAGCAAACAACAGTCACACACACACACACACAAAAAAAAAAAAAAAGAGAATTCAAACATAACAGAAAACCATCAAACCACAAAAGAAAAAATAACAACAAAATGAAAGGAACAAAGAAATACAAAATCAACTGGAAAGCAATGTTTAAAATGGCAATAAATACATGTCAATAATTACCTTGGATAACAATGGACTAAATGCTCTGATCAAAAGACAAAGAGTGGCTGATTAGATAATAAAACAAGAGCCTACAATGAGCTTCCTACAAAGGACCCACTATAGGGTGAAGGACACACCATAGATTGAACATGAAGGGATGAAAAAAGATATTTCATGATAGGAAAGTGAGCATAGCAATACTTTGACAAAGCAGCCTTTAAAACAAAGGCCTTAAAGAAAAAAACAACACATTATCTAGTGATGAAAGGATCAATACAAGAAGGATATCATACTCATTAACATCCATGCATTCAATATAGGAGCACCTAAATACATAATACAAATACAATGGACATAAAAGGAGAAGCTAACAGAAATAAATTAATAGTAGGAGACTTTAACACTCCACTGACATCAATAGACAGATCTTCCAGACATATAATCACTAACGCATCAGAGATCCTAAATGACAAAATAGAACAATCAGACTTAACTGATGTTTTCAGGACATTATATCTGAAAAATACAAAATACACATTCTTTTCAGGTGCACATAGAAAATTCTCTAAGATAGACTGCATACTAGGTCATAAAACAAGCCTCAACAAATTTAAAAGGCTGTAAATTATTTCAAGTATCTTTCCTGACCATAGTAGCATGAAACTAGAAATCAATCAGAAATAGAAATGAGAAAAAAAATGAAAACAGAGAGACTAAATGAAAGTGAAAGTCACTCAGTCACGCTCAACTCTTTGTGACCCCAGGGACTGTACAGTCCATGGAATTCTCCAGGCCAGAATACTGGAGTGGGTAGCCTTTCCCCTCTTCTGGGGATCTTCCCAACCCAGGGATCAAACCCAGGTCTCCCATACTGCAGGTGGATTCTTTACCAGCTGAACCACAAGGGAATCCCAAGAATACAGTAGCCTATCTCTTTTCCAGCAGATGTTCCTGACCCAGGAATCAAACTGGAGTCTCCTGCATTGCAGGTGGATTCTTTACTATCTGAGCTATCAGGGAAGCCCCTAAATGACATGCTTCTAAAAACCCAGTGGGTCAATGGTGAAATCAAAGAGGAAATTAAAAAATATCTTGAGACAGTAAAAATGAAAACACAAGCATACAAAATCTATGGGTGCAGCAAAAGCAGTTCTCGTAGGTAAGTTCATAGTGATACAGGCCTTCCTCAAAAAACAAGAAAAATCTCAAATAAATAACCTAATTCACTACCTAAAAGAATTAGAACAAACAAAAGAAGACAAACAAAACTTTATTATTTCCCACAGAAGGAAGGAAATAATAAATATTAGGAAATAAATAAAATAGAGATTTTTAAAAATTGAGAATAATTAATAAAACCAAGAGCTGTTTTTTTTGTTTTTGAAAGGGTAAACAAAATTGACAAACTTCTCTCTAAATTCACCAAGAAGAAAAGATAGAGGAACAAAATAAACAAACAAAAAAAAAAAGAAATGAAGAAGGAGAAATAACCAACACCACAGAAATACAAAAAAATCCATAAGAATATTACAAACAATTATATGGTAAAATACCAAACAACCTGGAAGAAATGGACAAGTTTCTTGAAACAAATAGCCTACCAAAAGTGAATCAAGAAGACATAAATAAGCAGACCAACCACAGGAAGTGAGAGGGAATTTGTAATTTAAAAAAATTCTGCTAACGAAAGTACAGGACCACATAGCTTCACTGAGGGAGTCTAACAAATGTACAAAGAACTTATACCAACCCTTCTCAAACTCTTCCAAAAGACTGAAGAGGAGGGAACACTTCCAAAGTTTTCCTATGAATCCACCATCACTCTGATACCAAAACTAGACAAAGACACTACCAAAAAAAAAAAAAAATTACAGGCCAGTATCTTTGATGATAGATGTAAAAATTGTCAAAAAAATACTAGAAATACTAGCAAATGAATCCAACAACACATAAAAAAGATCGTACACCATGATCAAGTTGGATACAACCCAGAATCACCAGGATGCTTTGATATATGTAAATCAATCAATGTGATACATCACATCAATAAAAAACCAAAAGTCAAATGATCATCTTAATATATGCAGAAAAAATATTTGATAAAGTTCAACATCCATTTATGGTAAAAAAAAAAAAATGTCTTACCAAAGTGTGTATAGAAGGAATATATCTCAACATAATAAAAATTATTTATAACAAAATCATAGTCAACATGATACTAAATGCTCAAAAGCAGCAAGTCTTCCTGCTAACATCTGGAACAAGATAAGGATGCCCACTATCACTTCTATTGAACACATTATTGACCAGAGATGTATTAATACATCTTTTGTTACCTGAACGTTATTGACTGGAGACTTTTCAATATCAGCTTACATAACAAATTGCCAGCCACAGGCATTATTTTCTGATGCCTGGTCAGTAATATGTTAACATAGCATTGGAAGTCTTAGCCACAACAATCAAACAATAAAAAGAAATAAAAGTCATCCAGATTGGAGGGGAAGAGGTAAAAATGTTGTTACATGCAGATGACCTGATACTGTATGTATAAAAAACCCCAAACACTCCACACAGAAACTATTAGGACTGGTAAGTGAATTCAGCAAGGTAGCAGAATTCAGAATTAACATGCTTAAGGCTGTTGTATTTCTTTACAGTAACAATGAAATAACAGAAAGGGATAGTTTTTAAAATCCCTTTAAAAATAGCATCAAAACATAAAATGCTTAGGAATACATCTGACCAAGGAGGTGAAAGAATTATACCCTGAGAACTATAAAACACTGATAAAAGAAGCTGAAGATGTTTCAAAGAAATGGAAAGATAGCCCATGATCCTGAATTGGAGGAATTAATATTGCTAAAATGGCCATACTACCTAAAACAAACTACAGATTTAATATGATTCACAAGAAGAGATAAGAAAGCCTTCTTCAGTGATCAATGCAAAGCAATACAGGAAAACAAGAGAATGGGAAAGTCTAGAGATCTCTTCAAGAAAATTAGAGATACCAAGGGAACATTTCACGCAAAGATGGGCTCGATAAAGAACTGAAATGGTATGGACCTAACAGAAGCAGAAGATATTAAGAAGAGGTGGCAAGAATACACAGAAGAACTGTACAAAAAAGATCTTCACGACCCAGATAATCATGATGGTGTGATCACTCACCTAGAGCCAGACATCCTGGAATGTGAAGTCAAGTGGGCCTTGGAAAGCATCGCTATGAACAAAGCTAGTGGAGGTGATGGAATTCCAGTTGAGCTATTTCAAATCCTGAAAGATGATGCTGTGAAAGTGCTGCACTCAATATGCCAGCAAATTTGGAAAACTCAGCAGTGGCCACAGGACTGGAAAAGGTCAGTTTTCATTCCAATCCCAAAGAAAGGCAATGCCAAAGAATGCTCAAACTACCGCACAATTGCACTCATCTCACATGCTAGTAAAGTAATGCTCAAAATTCTCCAAGCCAGGCTTCAGCAATACGTGAACCGTGAACTTCCTGATGTTCAAGCTGGTTTTAGAAAAGGCAGAGGAACCAGAGATCAAATTGCCAACATCCGCTGGATCATGGAAAAAGCAAGAGAGTTCCAGAAAAACATCTATTTCTGCTTTATTGACTATGCCAAAGCCTTTGACTGTGTGGATCACAATAAACTGTGGAAAATTCTGAAAGAGATGGGAATACCAGACCACCTAACCTGCCTCTTGAGAAATCTGTATGCAGGTCAGGAAACAACAGTTAGAACTGGACATGGAACAACAGACTGGTTCCAAATAGGAAAAGGAGTACGTCAAGGCTGTATATGGTCATCCTGTTTATTTAACTTATATGCAGAGTACATCATGAGAAAAGCTGGACTGGAAGAAACACAAGCTGGAATCAAGATTGCCGGGAGAAATATCAATAACCTCAGATACGCGGATGACACCACCCTTATGGCAGAAAGTGAAGAGGAGCTAAAGAGCCTCTTGATGAAAGTGAAAGAGGAGAGTGAAAAATTTGGCTTAAAGGTCAACATTCAGAAAACGAAGATCATGGCATCTGGTCCCATCACTTCATGAGAAATAGATGGGGAAACAGTGGAAACAGTGTCAAACTTTATTTTGGGGGGCTCCAAAATCACTGCAGATGGTGACTGCAGCCATGAAATTAAAAGACGCTTACTCCTTGGAAGAAAAGTTATGACCAACCTAGATAGTATATTCAAAAGCAGAGATATTACTTTGCCAACAAAGTTCTGTCTAGTCAAGGCTATGGTTTTTCCAGTGGTCATGTATGGATGTGAGAGTTGGACTATGAAGAAAGCTGATGCTTTTGAACTGTGGTGTTGGAGAAGACTCTCTTTTTTAACCTATGAAAGATTTTTATTTATTTTTTATTTTTATTTTTTTAATTTTTATTTTTACTTTATTTTACTTTGTATTGGTTTTGCCATACACTGACACGAATCCACCATGGGTGTACATGAGTCCCGAAACATGAACCCCCCTACCCCCTCCCTCCCCATAACATCTCTCTGGGTCATCCCTGTGCACCAGCCCCAAGCATCCTGTGTCCTGCATCGAACATAGACTGGCGATTTGTGCTTTTGAACTGTGGTGTTGGAGAAATCTTGAGAGTCCCTTGGACTGCAAGGAGATCCAACCAGTCCATTCTGAAGGAGATCAGCCCTGGGTGTTCTTTGGAAGGAATGATGCTAAAGCTGATACTCCAGTACTTTGGCCACCTCATGGGAAGAGTTGACTCATTGGAAAAGACTCTGATGCTGGGAGGGATTGGGGGCAGGAGGAGAAGGGGATGACTGAGGATGAGATGGCTGGATGGCATCACTGACTCAATGGACATGAGTTTGGGTAAACTCCAAGAGTTGGTGATGGACAGGGAGGCCTGGCGTGCTGTGATTCATGGGGTCACAAAGAGTCGGACATGACTGAGCTACTGAAATGAAGTGAATTGATATCAAATAATCCATGACATTTTTCACAGAACTAGAACAAATAATCCTAAAATTTATATGGAACCATAAAAGACCCAAAATTACCAAAGAAATCCTTAGAAAAAAGAATAAAGCTGGTGGCATAACCCTCCCAGACTTCATACAATACTACAAAACTAATAGAAACTCAAACAGTATAGCACTGGCACAAAAACAGATATATGGATCAATGGGACAGAAGAGTGCCCAGAAACGAACCCATACACATACACACAACTTTTTTGCCTTTTCATACTGTTCATGGGGTTCTCAAGGCAAGAATACTGAAGTGGTTTGCCATTCCCTTCTCCAGTGGACCACGTTTGTCAGACCTCTCCACCATGACCTGTCCGTCTTGGGTGGCCCCACACGGCATGGCTCATAGTTTCATTGAGTTAGAGAAGGCTGTGGTCCATGTGATCAGATTGGTTAGTTTTCTGTGGTTGTGGTTTTCAGTCTGTCTGCCCTCTGATGGAGAAGGACAAGTGGCTTATGCAAGCTTCCTGATGGGAGAGACTGACTGAGGGGGAAACTGTGTCTTGTTCATCCTAAAGGAAATCAGTCCTGAGTATTCACTGGAAGGATTGATGCTGAAGCTGAAACTCCAATACTCTGGCCACCTGATGTGAAGAACTGACTCATCTGAAAAGACCTTGATGCTGGGAAAGATTGAAGGTGGAGGAGAAAGGGAAGACAGAGGATGAGATGGTTGGATGGCATCACTGACTCAATGGACATGAGTTTGAGTAAACTCCAGGAGTTGATGATGCACAGGGAAGCTTGGTGTGCTGCAGTCCATGGGGTCGCAAAGAGTCAGACATGACTGAGGGACTAAACTGAACTGAACACACAACTAATGTTTAACAAAGGAGGCAAGAATATACAATGGAGAAAATAGAGTCTCTTCAGCAAGTGGTGTTGGGAAAACTGGACAGCTGGACAAGTGTGTGTAAATCAATGAAGTCAGAACACCATATACAAAAGTAAACTCAACACTTATATTAAAAACTTAAATATAAGACATATACAGTAATACTCTTAGAAGAGAACATAGACAAATCATTCTCTGACATTAATCATAACAATGTTTTCTTAGATCAGTCCCCCAAGGTAACAAAAATAAAGGCAAAAATAAGCAAATGGGATCTCAAACTTACAAGATTTTGCATAGACAAGAAAACCATAAATAACATGAAAAGACAATCAACAGAGTGGGAGAAAACATTTACAAATGATGTGACTGTTAAGAACTTAATTTCCAAAATATACAATAGAAACAGCTCATACAACATCAAAAAACAAACAACCCAATCACAAACTGGGCAGAAGACCTAGACATTTCTCCAAAGAAGACATACAGATGGCCAACAGGCATATAAAAACATGTTCAACATTACTAATTATTAGAGAACGGCACATCAAAACTCTATTGAAGTATCACTTCACACCACTCAGAATGGCCATCATTAAGCAGTCTACAAATAATACATGCTGGCGAGGGTGTGGAGCAAAAGGAACCCTCTTACACTGTCGGTGGGGATGTAAACTGGCGCGGCTACTCTGAAGGATGGTATGGAGGTTCCTTAAAAAACTAAAGAGAGTGTTGCTATATAACTCAGAAATCTCACCCTTGCACATAAATCTGAAAAAGATGAATACTAATTTTAAAAGATACATGCACTCCACTATTCATAGCAGCACTATTTACAATAGCCAAGACATGGAAGCCACCTAAGTGTCCACCAACAGATGAAAGGATAAAGATGTGGTACATCCATAACAATGGAGTATCAGTCACTAAAAAAAAGAATGAAATAATGCCATTTGCAACAACATGGATGGACCGAGAGATTACCAGTACTAAGTGATGTATTTCAGACAGAGGAAGACAAGTATCATAGGATATCACTTCTATGTGGAATCTAAAAAATGAAGAAATGGACTTATTTAGGAAACAGAAACGGACTCATAGACATAGAAAACAAACTTATGGTTACCAAAGAGGAAAGGCGGGACAGATAAATTAGGAATTTGAGGTTAGCAGATACAAACTACTATATATAAAATAAATGAACAAGGTGCTACTGTATAGCACAGGGAACTATATTCAATATCTTTTAATAAACTATAATGGAAAAGAATAAATAAATAGGAAGTCAAGACCTCTATCTGATGGATCGATGACTATAAAAACCCTATCAGTTCAGTTCATTTCAGTCGCTCAGTTGTGTCTGACTCCTTGTGACCCCATGAATAGCAGCACGCCAGGCCTCCCTGTCCATCACCAACTCCCGGAGTTCACTCAGACCACGTCCATCGAGTCAGTGATGCCATCCAGCCATCTCATCCTCTGTCGTCCCTTTCTCCTCCTGCCCCCAATCCCTCCCAGCATCAGAGTCTTTTCCAATGAGTCAACTCTTCGCATGAGGTGGCCAAAGTACTGGAGTTTCAGCTTTAGCATCATTCCTTCCAAAGAACACCCAGGGCTGATCTCCTTCAGAATGGACTGGTTGGATCTCCTTGCAGTCCAAGGGACAGACTCTCAAGAGTCTTCTCCAACACCACGGTTCAAAAACCCTATAGGACTTCTGAAATCTTTTGGTTATCTATTGTTCTTGTCCTGTGTTGGTGGTCATCTGGAGGAAGTGTAGGAAAGAGGGGGGGCCAAGGTTGCTATACTCTCCTCCACCGCCAGCTTTAGAGGGGAAAGAACCTGACGATGGAAGTATGTTTTTCTGAAAGGAGAAGAGAGATAGCTGAGAGTCTTTGACATCTTCTGGAAGAAAGGGGTTGGGGAAGGGAAAAAGGCGAAGCACCAATTCAGGACTAAGAGAGCTGCCCACAGACTTAGCCGTTTGCTTCTGTACATGAGACCAGTGGTTAACCCCAGGGCTTCAGAATTCTACAGACCCAGAGTCAAGTGCTGCCTTGTCCATTCCCCAGCTGTGTCTCTTGGACAGATTATGTAATCCTCCATTTCTCACTTATGAAACAGCATAGCAACAATAAGAACAAGGATTAAAAATAATGAAGTCTACTTCCAAGAGTTATTGTAAGAAGTAAATAAAATAATGTGCCTGGTATAGGATTTGACATTCAATAAATTGTGGTTTTTAGAAAAGTAGCTTCTTCTCAGAGATATATTGACTCTTTGGACCCCAGTGGTCCTATTCAATAAACAGTAAATTCTGGTATCCATTTCCCTAGTTCTAGCCCTCCAGGCTGCTAAATAGACCTTCAACACTAGAAGGTCCTCTATGCCAGGTCATGAGAAGGGTACATCAGTCTTTTTCCAAGATGGTGGGGTGCCATTTAAAGCCAAGAAACTCAAATAAGACCCAAAGGAGAGAAATCTGCTAATGAGCCCATCAAGATAAAGAGGTAAGAGTGTCAGCTTCTGACCATCTGTCCTGTTCTGGCAGCTCTTGCTCTCCAGACCCCACCCCCTGTGCCTCATCTGAAACTTGCCAATGCCATTGATTTGTATTAATCTGATAGAGCATTCATTACCTCAAGTACCAACCTGTCATTGTTTGCTTAGCTTGCATGAAATCAGAGCTATGCAAAAATCAATGTGTGAAATCTTTGTATCAACATGTAAGAAATAAAAAGGTTTATGCTAGCAGATGCAGGGTTTTGGACAGATTAAAACTGACAAATTGGCAAGATCCCCAATGAAGGCAATGATGAGGTGCCGTGAAATGTCAAAGGTTTTGAAAATGGCATGCTGAGGAAAGAAATGCACTGCTGTCAGGGGAAAAAAACAGGAAAAGAGAGTGTTGTTTATAAGAAGGGACTTTTGGGCTTGCACAAACACTGATGACTTTTTCTGAAGAACTGACTTGTTTTCAGCAGGTGTTATTATCTCCCCGGAACTAATAAGAAAAACAAGGGGTTAATGACTTGAGCAAAGTCACCATGTGCAGTGGCAGTACCAGGATGAATGGAAGAGCTTAAATGTCCATTTCCCCTGCTCACTGAACCCTCTGACTTTCAGAGGTAGAGACTTTCACCTCTTGCCCTTTATACATCTTTTCCCTCCAAGAAATGACTCAGGGAACCCTTCCCATTCAAACAATCACATGCCCCAGACAGAATTCTAAAGCAGATTGATCAGGGCAGGAATTTGCATATTTTGCGCAACTCATTCTGGGTTCTGAACCCAACTTATAAGATACTCGTGCATTGGGTAAAATGTCTTAGCTTTGATTGAAAGAATACCTTTAATAAAGATAATAGCCAACTTAATAAAGAAGCCACTTCTGTTTATGACATACACTCTACTGTATGTATGCATATACAAAGCACCACAGCACTCCATAAACTGTGACAAAATTTTCCTTTAATTTTGATTCCCCATGTCTCACAGCATACTTGTAGACCATCTGCTTTCAACACCATTGGATTGTGTATGCACCAGGAATGCAAATTCCTTTTGTGAAAAATAGTAGCCAAGAAGGGTAAATAAACATGCTATTGCTGAAGAAAAAGGAATCCATTCTGAATAACTCAAAGACCATTGACAGCACATGTGTGAAAACCAAAGAGAAATCACCTTTAACAAATATGTAGGACAATGCAGTGAAATAAACAGTTCTGGAATCAGACTTGAGCTTGGCATGAGATCATTTTTTTAAAAGGTCAATTTTCTAACCTTTTCTGATCCTGTAAAATAACAGTAAGATTTTACAGGAGTTTTGTGAAGATTTGGTGAGAAAAGGTAGGTGGAAAATCTGACATTTTGCCTGAAATATAGTAGACTCCCAACACAGATTTGTTTTCCATTGGATCCTTCATCATTATAGACAATTATCTGAATTACAATCTCCACCCTTTAGAGTGGATACTCTATAAATGCTATGATTAATACTTTGTTATCTAGATGCACATATTTCCCAACTCTAAAAATCTTCGATCATCAGAGCAATGGAGACACAATCAAGTAAATAAAACCAACCTTTGTAACCATTTGACCAGAATTCATCAGTATGCCTGTTGGTTGCCACACCAGTAATTCTTTCTTCCACTGGCCCTTTTTGTCCTGGTGATCCACTGCTGCATTTCCCTGCTGGCTCAGTGGTAAAGAACCCGGCTGCTAATCCAGTAGATGTGGTTTCAATCCCTGAGTCAGGAAGATCCCCTGGAGAAGGAAATGGCAACGTACTCCAGTATTCTTGCCTGAAAAATCCCATAGACAGAGGAGTCTGGTGGGCTGTGGAGTTCATGGGGTTGCAAACATAACCTAGCAACGCAACAACAATCTACTGCTGCATAGCAAGTCCCCCCATCACTTAGTTAACTAAAACAATACCAATAATTTATTTTGCCCTCAAATCTGCAACTGGGGCAAAGCTCAGTTTGGAAGGCTTGTCTTTGCTCCATGTGGCTTCATCTGCGTAGCTCAAATGAGAGCTGAAAGATCTACTTCCATATGGCCATCAGTTGCTGCTTGATGTTGGCAAGAAGCTCAGTGAAGGCCTCAGTTTCTCTTCACACAGACCTCTCTGTATTGCCTCGTCTTTCTTGTAGTACAACAGCTGGCTTCTAAGAACAAGTATCCAGAGAGAGGGAGAACCAGATAGCAGCAATACCACATTTTGTGACCTAACCTTGGAAGTCACACAATGTCACTTTTGTCATACTCTGTTAGTTGAGGCAGCTACGAAGCCCTGCCCGGTTTACGGGGAGGAGTCACAGATTCTGCCTTTTGAAGGGGAATGACAAGTTACTGGAAGAACATGTGGGGTGGGAAATATTGTTATGGCTATTTTTGGAAAATAGAATGTGCCCCTTTTTTGCAGGGCTTCTCATTACCATCTTGGTTCACATCTTTAATACTAACATTTTCTAACACCTTATAAAAAAATAAACCAAAAAATGATTAAAGACCTAAATGTAAGACCATATACCATAAAACTAGAGGAAAACAGGCTGGACAATTTTTGACATAAATCACAGCAATATTGTTTTGGATCCATCTCCAAAGTAAGGATTTAAAAGCAAAAATTAACAAATGAGGCCTAATTAAGCTTAGAACCTTCTTCACAGCAAACTGAATGGGAGAAAATATTTGCTATTGATATGACTGATAAGGGATTAATATCCAACATATATAAACAGCTCATACAACTAAACATCAAAGAAACACACAACTCAATTGCAAATGGACAGATTGAATAGACATTTTGCCAAAGAGGAAATGCAAATGACCAACAGGTACAGGAAAAGACGTTCAACATCACTAGTCATCAAGAAAATGCAAATCAAAACCACAATGAGATATCACCTCACAGCCATCATCATGGCTACCATCAAAAAGAAGACAAACAACAAATGGTGGCAAAGATGTGGGGGAAAAGGAACCCTTGTACACTGTTGGTGGGAATGTAAATTAGTGCAGCCATTGTGGAAAACAGCATGGAGATTTCTCATAAAACTAAAACTAGAACTACCATATGACTCAGCAATTCCACTCCTGAGTATATATCCAAAAACAAACAAAAATACTAATTTGAAAAGATACATGCACCTCAGTGTTCATAGCAGCATTATTTACAATCGCCCACATATGGAAGCATTCTTAGTGTCCACCAACATTCATCACCAACAGATGAATCGATAGGGGACAATATATACATACACACACACACCCACATGGACCCTCATACAGCAGAATACTACTCAGTCATAGAAAAGAACAAAATTTTGCCATTTGCAGCAAAAGGGATGACTTGAAGGGCATTACACTTAGTGAAACAAGTCAGAGAAAGACCGATATTGTATGATATCACTTATATGTAGAATCTAAGAAGTACAACAAACTAGTGAATATAACAAAAAAGAAGGGGCTCAAGAGATATAGAGAACAAATTAGTGGTGATGCCATCCAACCATCTCATCCTCTGTCGTCCCCTTCTCCTCCCACCCTCAATCTTTCCCAGCATCAGGGTCTTTTCAAATGAGTCGGCTCTTCACATGAGGTGACCAAAGTATTGGAGTTTCAGCTTCAACATCAGTCCTTCCAATGAACACCCAGGACTGATCTCCTTTAGGATGGACTGGTTGGATCTCCTTGCAGTCCAAGGGACTCTCAAGAGTCTTCTACAACACCATGGTTGAAAATAATCAATTCTTCGGTGCTCAGCTTTCTTTGTAGTCCAACTCTCACATCCATACATGACTGACTACTGGAAAAACTATAGTCTTGACTAGATGGACCTTTGTTGGCAAAGTAATATCTCTGCTTTTTAATATGCTGTCTAGGCTGGTCATAACTTTCCTTCCAAAGAGTAAGCATCTTTTAATTTCATGACTGCAATCACCATCTGCAGTGATTTTACAGCCCCCCAAAATAAAGTTAGCCACTGTTTCCCCATCTATTTGCCATAAAGTGATGGGACTGGATGCCATGATCTTAGTTTCCTGAATGTTGAGCTTTAAGCCAACTTTTTCACTCTCCTCTTTCACTTTCATCAAGAAGCTCTTTATTTCTTCTTCACTTTCTGCCATAAGGGTGGTGTCATCTGCATATATGAGGTTATTGATATTTGTCCCAGCAATCTTGATTCTAGCTTACATTTCCTCCAGCCTAGCTTTTCTCATGATGTACTCTGCATAGAAGTTAAATAAGCAGGATGACAATATACAGCCTTGACATGTTCCTTTTCCTATTTGGAACCAGTCTGTTGTTCCATGTCCAGTTCTAACTGTTGCTTCCTGGCCTGCATATAGATTTCTCAAGAGTCAGGTGAAGTGGTCTGGTATTCCCATCTCTTAAAATTGTATAAAAAATAAAATTGAATTAAAAAAAAAAACTTTTATTACTAACTTGCTAGAACTAGGACTTGTTTGCTTTTCATATCTCCTACTCTCTCCTATATTGAATTACACTCTTAAAAGCATAAAAGAAAATTCTGATTATTCTGCACCCTCACCCCAGTCTAAAACCCTCTTTTTGCCCATTGGACTAACCTGGTGGCTCAGACGGTAAAGCGCCTGTCTACAATGAGGGAGACCTGGGTTCAATCTCTGGGTCAGGAAGATCCCCTGGAGAAGGAAGTGGCAATCCACTCCAGTACTATTGCCTGGAAAATCCCATGGACAGAGGAGCCTGGTAGGCTACAGTACATGGGGTCACAAAGAGTCAGACATGACTGAGCGAGTTCACTTTCACTTTATTCATCTTTTAACATTACACTCAGTGATTCCACACTCTTCATGATCTGGATACAACTTTGCAGCCCTAGCTTATTCTGGTCCCATACATAGAGTATAATTTCTCAGTAAAATTAAATAATATTCCATTTTGTTGAGGCAAACCTGTGAGGTGGAAAGACCATGGAATCAGACTTTGGAGTCAGTCAGAGCCGGGTTAAAATCAGCGATACTACTCGACTGCTGCTGCTCAGATGCTCAGTCATGCCGAACTCTTTGCAACCCCATGGACTGTAACCCACCAGGTTCCTCTGTCCATGGGATTCTCCCAGCAAGAATACCGGAGTGAGTTGCCATTTCCTCCTCCAGGGGATCTTCCCCATCCAGGGACTGAACTTGTGTCTCCTACACTTGGAGGTGGATTCTTTACCACTAGCGCCACCTGGGAAGCGCATGCCACTCGGCTGAATCCTTTGCAAAATGAGCCTAGTAATTCTTATCTTTGGGCTTCCCAGGTGGCGCTAGTGGTAAAGAACCCTCCTGGATCTTTCCTTGTTGGGGCCCAGTTTATACTTTTCCAATCAATGCAGGCATTTTGGGGTTCCTTCTAACATTCTGCCTAATCAGTTCACTTATTAATTCTATTAAATGTATACCTTTCAAATTAGATTTCTGTTTAGCAGATGATTTACTTCACCAATCAATAGGAAAGTTCCACGAACTGCAATCTCCCTATTTCCAATAATTTGTAGAGTGTTGGAGAGGTCATCTCTCTCATCTATATCAGAAGCAGCAGATCTATGGCAAGTAAGCCAAGCCATTAAACTTAACCTTTTAAGCAGTTATCCACACTAAGAATAGCTCAACATTACAGCACATTCAATTTTTAATGGAGTTATGCTGAAGTTATTCTTCATTCTGGGATAGACTTTGCTATAATGCTGGCATCTGCCCATGTCTCCTATAAGCCATCCATCCACAGCCTCTCTGATGATGTTCTGCTGTTTTACCATTCCTCAAATGTGGCCTGTTGGGCTGCAGTCCATGGGGTCGCTAAGAGTCAGACACGACTGAGCAACTTCACTTTCACTTTTCACTTTCATGCACTAGAGAAGGAAATGGCAACCCACTCTAGTGTTCTTGCCTGGAGAATCCCAGGGAAAGGGAGCCTGGTGGGCTGCCATCTATGGGGTCGCACAGAGTCAGACACGACTGAAGCGACTTAGCAGCAGCAGCAGTGTGTTTAAAAATGGGAAAGTCCATGGAGAAAGGCAGTTTGGGCATCCACATTCAAAGACTGACATTTCTGTGTCTTTGGGAAGCTGAGGGCAAAGAAATAATGCCCTGTCTCTAATCTTGTTCACCAAGCCCCAATCCTGCTTTCAGATTCTGACCCCCTCTTATTACCACCATGAAACCTTTCCTAATTTAACTTCATTCAATCTCATTGCTCAATTTGCTCTACAAAATAAATATCTAACATTTTTTTAGCACTTCCTGTCAGACCCTGTGCTAAGCACTTTATATTATTTCCTTTACTCCTCAAAATAACCCTGTGAAAATGGTATGATTATTCTGATTTCATACGTAATGCAGCAGAAGCTCAGAGTTGAGTGAAACTTGTCTGTGTCACGCTGCACGTATGGAGCTGAAGCTGGAAATCAGATCTATCTACCTCCACACCCCCTCTGCTCACCCCGGGATGTGGGGTCACTTTCTTGCTTCCTACTCCACCACCAATTCCACGCTTCTTGTGACTGAAGAAAGACTTTCCATATGTTCACAGTTTTCAATGAGTCTTCATGGCCAAGTCCTTGCATATCTGTGAGGGGGGAACATTGACTGAAACTGCCTGCCCTGGCCAGACAAGATGGCAGCCACTTGTATGAGCTATCTTAACAACAGCAGGTCCTGGTAAGGAACAAGGGATTAACAAGTTGTCGCCAACCAGAAGAATTTGGGAAAGGTCAAAAGGAGAGAGGACTTTCCTGGTGAAACAATGGATAGGAATCCTCCTGCCAATTCAGGGGACATGGGTTTGATCCCTGGTTCAGGAAGATTCCACATAACATGGGGCAAGTAAAGCCCACTTGCTGCAACTACTAAGCCCACACTTTAGAGCCCAAGAGCCACAACTGCTGAAACCCAAGTGCTCTAGAGCCTGGGCTCCACAGCAAGAGAGGCCACCACAATGAGAAGCCCTCGCGCCACAACAAAGAGCAGCCCCGCAACTCACCACAGCTAGAGAAAGCGTGCTTGCTGCAACAAAGACCCAGCACAACCAACAAGAAATGAAATAAATTATTAAGGAGAAGAGAGATGCCAGCCCACACATCCATCCTATCAACCTCCCAGAATCCTTCTCACTGGAATCCATCTTCACTGAGCAATGCACATGCCACCAGGAAAGACCCTGAGTCAGAATGACTGGTCAGAGATAACACAGAAACTAACCCCAGCACCATAAAACCTGAGACTGCGAGCCACGTGGCAGAGTAGTCCTCCAGGGTTCCTTTACCTGCCTGCTCTCCACCCAGCTACCCATTCCCAACAGTCTCTTGCTTTGTCAGCACGTGTGTCTCCTCTTAATTCACTTCCAGGTGTTAGACAAAAGCCCACTCTCGGGCCCTGGAAGGGGTCCCCCTTCTTGCAGCATATTTGCCTCTCTTTTCCTTAGGCTAAGAATTGCAAAGATAAGAAATATATGGTCAGTGAACCAGGGCTTTATTTTCTGCCCAGGAAGCACCTCTGGTGCAGTGGAGTGTTGATGCATCAGGATCCAGCTCTTGGTTCCCCTGTTCTTATCTGTGCCAGTGTTGGTCGAGCCGTTTCCTTATCTTTATTTATTTATTTTTTCAATTGTTAGATTTATTTTTTAATATAAATTTATTTAATTGGAGGTTAATTACTTTGCAATATTGTATTGGTTTTGCCATACATCAACATGAATCTGCCACAGGTATACACATGTTCTCTTATCTTTAAAATGATGGTTATTATACCTAGAGTGGAACTTGCTTGTGCACAAATACTAGGTAAAGCACCGTAAAGATGCAAAGCATTCTTTTATGTCATCTCTCAAAGACCCTGCAGAGACTTTTGTTTGCAGAGGCTGATAAGTCATTTGTGATCATTTTAGAGTCCTGGGAGAACAGTGCCCCAAGTATGCAAAGTAACCCCTCAGAGGAGCCTGGGGTTCATGCCTGGGTTCCCACTGGGTGGTAGGGAGCCAATCAACACATGCCCAGAGCTGTTTCCTCCCCGAAACAATGGGAACGTGGGATGGTGGGACTGGCAAGGGGCCAGGCAGCTGTTCTCTGAATCCTCAGAGGACAGCAGTGGTCTCCTGTTGCAGGGAGAAGGATTTAAGTTAAACCTGAGGAAGTATTTCCTGAGTACAGGCTCTGTGAAGCTCTGGAATGCAAGGTTAAGGAAGGCTGGAATGTCTTTTGGAAATGCAGGGGAAAAAAAAAGAACAAAAACTTAATCTATCTGAATGCCATGTTGCCTGGAGGCAGAGTGGATTAGTTCCTTTCAGACCCAGGAGTTAATATTGAGAAAAAAGTTCTGCTTCTTGTCTCCTCTCACCTTGCATAATAGAACACTTCTTTTCAGGGCTGGTAAGAAGTGACTCATATACTAGACCCTGATAATCATCCCAACACCTCTCCCCTTCCCAAACATCTGGTCCAGCAGTCAACATTGTTTCATATGGGGAGGGGTCAGTGTGGGGCTGACTCTCTGTCCATGGAGTTCTGTGGGAAGCACGTGCTCCCAGGAGTAACAGCCTGACACCTAAGAAAGCTTGTGGGTGTGCTCAGGTCATGTCTGACTCTTGGTGACCCTGTGGACTATAACCTGCCAAGCTCCTCTGTCCATGGGATTTCCCAGGCAAGAGTGCTGGAGCCGGTTGCCATTTCCTCCTCCAGGGAATCTTCCCAACCCAGGGGTCGAACCCCGTCTCCTGCGTCTCCGGCATTGCTAAGTGGATTCTTTATCACTGTGCCTCCTGGGAAGCCCAAAAGAGCATTCACAGCCCAAATGTATGATGGACTATGCCACATGACCTTCTCAAGGTTGTTCTTACAGGGAGCACTTAACTGTGGGGTTTGCTTTGTAGCTACCACCATAAGGCTTCCAACAAGCAGCAAACAATATTGCTTATGTGAGTTGTTCAGTTGCCAAGTCGAATGTCCATTGAGTCGGCGATGCTATCTAACCATTGTGAGTAAGAATGTACAAAAACCTTTCGCAATTGTCTCATTCCTGCCAACAGAGAAGATTCTTAATTCAGTCATTGGGGAAAACTTCAAACAAAAGGGAAATGAAGCTTTTGAAAGGTGCAACATGTGTGAGCTCTGAGCCCAGAGAATCATCAACCTTCAGCAACTCAGGAGTTGCCAACCCATGATGGTGAAGAATGTCTCATTTCACCACACAATGTGGCAGGTATATCAAGGAAAGACACAGCCCCACAAAATAACTTGCAAGGCTGCCTCTTTTTCTTTTTTTCATTTTTTTTTTAAACCTTCTTATTGTCTCTGAGTTACAGTTGGTCCACGTGGGTGATGAGAGTGATAGGAAGTGATACAATTTATGATAAATGTTTAGTTTCCAAGGTTTGATCCCTGCCCCGCTCAGGTCAGACTTATTTAATTGTTGTTAGGTGGTGCTAGTTTGCTCCAGTGAAAGTCACTTAGTAATGTCTGACTCTTTGGGACTCCATGGACTATAGAGTCCATGGAATTCTCCAGGTCACAGTACTGGAGTGGGTAGCCTTCCCTGGTGGCTCAGCTAATAAAGAATCTGCTTGCAATGCAGGAGACCTGGGTTCAATCCCTGGGTTGGAAAGATCCCCTGGAGAAGGGAACAGCTACCCATTGCAGTATTCTGGCCTAGAGAATTCCATGGATTGTATAGTCCATGGGGTTGCAAAGAGTCGGACACGACAGAACGACTTTCACTTCACGTGGTGCTAGTGGTAAAGTACCTGCCTTTTATACAGGAGACACAAGAAATGCAGGTTTGATTCCTTGCTCAGGAAGACCCACTGGAGGACAGCACAGAAAATGACTTCAGTAATCTGGCCTGGAAAATGCCACAGACAGAGGAGCCTGGCGGGCTACAGTCCAAGGGTCACACAGAGTCAGACACAACTGAAGTGACTTAACATACAAACACGTTAGTCCATGGACCAAGATCATTTGCTGGGTTCTCAAAAACAACATTAAGTTAGGGATTCTTAACTTGGCTTCTGCAGATGGCTTTGAGGAGTCTTTGAACCTATTAAAAATTATGTTCAAAATATAATGTTTCTATGCCCTTTTCTGGAGGAGATGACCTAAAAGCTTGCTTCATATTCTCTTGGGGCTTGGTGATTATAAAATACTGCAGTCAGCCAAAAATGTTGTTCAGGTTTTTGCATAAGATGTTCCCAAATGAACATTTTGGCCAACCCCAAATAAAGAACTATCACATTTAAGGCAAACCCTTCAATCACCTCTCTGCCCACGGATCTGCCTGTCCTGTCTCGAGGTCTCTCGTCAATGACTTGCTGGGGGAGGCCCCACCTCTCGATGGTAGAATGTGAGCAGGAGTGGTGCAATGCACAAGTCAGACAAGCTGAAGGGATTTGTCATCAGATGCAGCAGACTAGGGAGACCACCTGGATGACTGTGAGGGTCTCTTTCAATTCTAAGATTCTAGGACTCAGTGAACTGTGACCCAAAAACAAGAATCTGTGGCCACAGAATAGGCATTTTAGCCCCTGGTGGCTTAGATAGCAAAGAATCTGCCTGTAATGTGGGAGACCCAGGTTCAATATCCCTAGGTCAGGAAGATCTCCTGGAGAAGGGAATGGTAACCCACTCCAGTATTCTTGCCTGGAGAATTCCTAGGACAGGGGAGCCTGGCAGGCTACAGTCCATGGGGTTGCAAAGAGTTGGACACAACTGAGCTACTAACACTTACTTACTTAACAGGCAAGTAACACTTATACCGCTTTTCCTTTAAGGGAAACTGTCACCCTCATTGTCTGCTTGCTCTTCAGAGGACTGAATCTGACAAGCAGAATCAGAGATGGAGGGTGTTGGCTACAGGGACAGGCTCAGGGGGATCTCAGCACCAAGGAATACAAAAGGTGGGTGGATAGATGACATATTCAGGGGGCCAAGCAGATGGTCTTAGAAAAGGTGGGTACTGCTAGTGTGAGGTCTCTGAGCAAGAATATGCCTGGGATCTAACTGGAAAGGGTCTGTATGAGACCAGAACCACTTTGAAAGAGTTGATAATCCTGTTGCCTTTCCTCTTATTTCCCTTAAATGGAATTAAGAATTTGGCTACAGGCCTGCACCTGCCACTTCTGGTCCCACTTGGCTTTGGTAGGAACAAATGTTCCCAAGCAGTATAAATACCAATAAAGCATCGTGCTGTGGTTACTCCATCTGCATCCAAACCTTCCTCACCTTCTGGGCTCTGACCATGGAGGGGGCAGGGCATTCAAGCAATGACTGAGTCAGTAGCCACAGCTCAGCAACACAAGCAGAGGAGATCAATGGAAAGTTACAACAAATCCCTGATGCTCAGCGGAAGGAACAACAAAAGCCTAGCATGAGAGAGACAGAAGGAGGAGTAGCTTAATTATTAATTTGTTCAAAAAATGTTAATGTTCTTACCATGTAAACAGATCTGTAGCACCACATGAGCCACTGTGGGAGAATCTGTCCTTGAGGAACTTGCAAGCCCCTTTCATAGAACATAATGCTTTGAAAGCTGAAGTCAAAGAGCCCAGTTAACTAACTGGATCCAGCCAGTAACAGAGAAGGGGAAGATCCCTCTTTGGGGATGGTCAAGAAAGGCTTTACAGGGGTGGTAAGGGTATAAGTAATGTTAGAAGATGGATAAGATTTGGAGAAGGTAGGTAAGAGGGAAAATGCCAGGTTAGGAGGGAAAAGATGAGCATGGTAGAGAGTATGAAAATATCAGGTATTATTGATCAGTAGTGAGTTAGCATGAAGCAGAATGGCAACCCACTCCAGTATTCTTGCCTAGAGAATTCCATGGACAGAGGAGCCTGGCAGGCTACAGTCCATGGGGTCACAATGAGTTGGACATGACTGAGCAACTCATACACACACATACAATTCTGAAAGACCTTAAATGTCATGCAGAAGGATTTAAATTTGATCTCATAGGCAAGAGCTTCCAAAACTTTTTAATGTAAGTAACACTAAACAAGGATTTCTTTTTTGTCCTCCCTTTCCCCCCATTCCTTCCCTTTCTTCTCTTTCTCCTTTTATTTTTCTAAACCTAATTTTTAAATTTTACAACGATGACTATGTACATTTCATTTATGGCTGAACCATGTAGTATACTGGGATTACAACATTTCCTCCCTGAAATTTACAACTGTACTATTTTATTCTATTTTAAAACTTATTTTCAATGTGCTTGAAAACTTAACCTCAGGCTTTACTTAAGGGCTAAGTCTTTTCTCAGAACTTTGTTAAAACATACCAGGCACTCGCTGTTTCATGTTCTTCTGGGACACATTTCTGTAGCCCTCTGGGTCTCTGTGCCAATCAGGACCTGATGCTTCCTAGATCCTGCTCTCTGACATTTCCCCTTAATCATCTGGGTATGCCTTCTGCTCTACCAATTTCTTGACTGATTTGAGTAATGGGTACATGGGTCAAAATTTATCTGTTAATATTTATGAGCCTAGTAGGAAAAGGTGCTCAGATATCTCACTGTTCCGTGTGTAGGTCTTTATTATATCCCCTCTTTTTACTCACACATCACATAATCAACTTGCCTGCTCTTCTGTGTCCACAGTCATCCAGGTTCATCCTCTCCAAGAGAATAAGCATTTAATCTTCTCCCTTTAGTCTACTTCTTATGTAGACTTTTTACTCATTTTAATTGTTCAACCCCACCTTCTTCCTCAATTTCAGAGGCATTTGGAATTTCCAACTCCTAAGCCCTAATCAAGTTTTTTGGTGCAAAGCAGCTTCAGTACTGCAAATCCCAAGTCAGTTATTGCTCTCTGTTGGTTTTCTATCCAAAATTCTGATGTTTTATCTCTTTTCAGTCCAGTCTTATAAGAGCATGTGTCCTTTCTAGCCTTCTGCTATTGTCTTTGTGGGACTACAAGAGGGAGCAGTATTAAACATGATGTTTTAATCCATCACTATGATACCATGAAATTAAAAGATGCTTCCTCTTTGGAAGAAAAGCTATGACAAACATAGCATATTAAAAAGCAGAAGACATTACTTTTCCGACAAAGGTCCATACAGTCAAAGATATGTTTTTTCCAGTAGGCAAGTATGGATGTGAGAGTTGAGAAAGCTGAACACTGAAGAACTGATACTTTTGAACTGTGGTGTTGGAGAAGACTCTTGAGAATCCCTTGGACTGCAAGGAGATCAAACCAGTCAATCCTAAAGAAAATCAGTCCTGAGTATTCATTGGAAGGACTGATGCTGAAGCTCCAATACCTTGGCTACCTGATGCCACTCATTGGAAAAGACCCTGATGCTGGGAAAGATTGAAAGCAGGAGGAGATGGGGGTGACAGAAGATGAGATGATTGGATGGCATCACTGACCTCAATGGACATGAGTTTGAGCAAGCTCCAAGAGATGGTGAAGGACAGGGAAGCCTGGTGTGCTACACAGTCCATGGGATGGCAAAAAGTTGGACATGACTGAGTGACTGAACAACAACGATAACCCCGAACTCAGGACAATTTCTATAGAAAACAGACGTTGCACATTTAGAAGACAGTAACACATACACATGCCAGACATATTCTTCTTTCAGCCCAGAGATAAACTGAAATACGTATATGGGTCTGTATCTCTGTGCCATTTTCACAGAAACACTACAGAATCACAAGCTAAGACAATATCATCATACTGCCATAAGCAACTGAGAGCTACCAGAACCTTTGAAAATGAGACATGCAGGATTTAAAAGACAGTTCTTCAGAAAGTAGGGTAAAGGATAAATTGAATGTAGGAAGGGCTAAAGAGAAAGGCAAGAATAGAGCTGGGCATAAGATAATAAGGTCTACATGGGGGGTGGGGGTGGAATAAGGGTTGTTCATTCAATCAGCCATTTATATTTAGAGAAAAAACATTAAATGCTAGGCATTTTGCTAAGCCCCTGGTTTATAATTGTGGTAGGCTGTATTTTCTAAAGATGGCCACGTGAATGGATGTATGTCATCCGTTTGATAATCCTCTATGGGGTTGAGAGATGGATTCTATTCCCTTTCCTCTGCATACGGGTGGTCTAGGACTATGGCAAAAGTGGCACAGTGAGACGAGGCTAGGTGATAAAAGGCAATGACAGTTTTTGCCTAGTTCGCTGTCTCTTAGGACAATCCTCTGGGAGTCCTGTGTAGCCAGGTAAGGTGTGTGGCTACTCCAAAGCTGCCATGAAAGACAGACCATGAGGCTAGACCAAAGAGAGATGGAGACCTGCCCAAAGGGCCCCAGCTGTTGGGAGTTTTTCAGCCTTGGCATCAGCCCCGTGTATAACAAAGCCTTGGAGACAATCCCAGTCCCAGCCCTGAATACTACTGATGTCCCTACTCTGATAGTGGTTGTGGAGAGACCCAGTGGCAATGACATAGCTGAGCCCAGAGAAACCCCAGAACTGTGTGAGCGAGACTGATAATAAAAAATTGTTTCAAGCCACTGAGTTTTGAGGTGGCTTGTTAGACCACCATTGAGGAAAGTAAATACATAATTACAGCACAGTGTGATAAATCTCCTAATAACTGATCTGACGCAGGGCAGCTGAAACAGTGAGGAGGAAACGCCAGAGTCTGCTGGCGCAGGGTGGGAGGGGAGGTGGGAAGGGCAGGGGCCTGTGTGCAAGAGAGGGATGCAGGAGCTGTGGCTGTAAAAATGAGGAGGTGAGTGTCACCTACACTCTGGAAATGGATAGAAAGAGAGAGGCAGGAGAAAACAAGAGGGATGGATAGCCCTTTGAGATTGACCGGGTATGAGGCAGGGAACGAGGAAGAGAGGTTATAAATGGCTATGAGGGGAATTCCCTGGCTGTCCAGTGGTTGGCACTCTGTGCTTCCAAGGCAGGTCGTGCCGGTTTGGGGAACTAAGATCCCACATGCCACATGGTGTGGCCAAAAAATAAAAATAAGGAAATAAGAAAAATGGCTATGAGGTCTTCCTCTCTTCCTCTCATTCATTTAAAGATGTTCTAGTACCACTGGCCACTGCCTACACAGCCTCTTTGGGCTTACTGAGATTAACTTTACCTGAATTGGATCAAAACGTACAGTGTTCAATAAAAGAGTCTTTATTGGTAGAAACAAGGCAAAGCCTGGAATCCAGAGGTGCCATAGTGCTACCACTAATAACTAGCATGTGACCTCCTCTCTCTCTGCAAGATTAAAGGATTCGCTGCACTTATCACAAAGCTTGGCTTGATCGCGTCTGTGATTCATGCTCTGAGCACTGTCTCTGCACCTGCCTGGGGTTGGGGCCATGTCCTTCTGGGCACACACACCTACATCAGTGTTGAGATGAAAGGGGCTCTCTCCCTAGTCCCTTGGCTTATTTACCTCCAGGCACTAGCCCATTACTAAGAGAGATGTTGCCGGAGGTGAGGGGTGGAGAAAGGGAAGGAGGTGGCTGTGGAGGAGATGGGAACAGAAATAAGCATTTTCCTGGAAAAGGACTTCTTGGAATTTCTGTCTGATCTGGTGTGAAGACAACTTAATTAAGAGACAGTGCTTAATGACAAGAAAGAAAGCATTCCTTATCTGGTAGATTCCTTTGCTGATGGAATCTTCCAGCTCACCCTGGCTAAGTCTAGCATTGACTGTGCTAGAAAGATTTATGACCACGAAAGCTCTAACATCAAATTGCAGGGCAGCAGATTTGGGCACAGACTGTAGCCATCCTGTCATTCTGGATGCTCCTCTACTGTGGAAGCTCACCTGCAAGTATGCATACAGGGCTTTCCCAGAAGATGGAGTTGTTTCTCACCATCACACTTCCTGGCCATACACATCTCCACCCCATGCAACAGTCATGTTTATTCTCAAAGCACAGCATCCTCTTTTCATGTCTTTTGTGCTTCTGAATTTCTCTTTCTTCCCTTCCTCATCTAACAAATTCATCCTCATCCTCCGAAGCAGATTTCAAGGGTACTTTCTCTATAAAAGAGGTGGAATTGATTGTTCATACTTGATACTGCCTTAGTCCATTGGAATTGGGACCAGACAGACATGATTCTGGAGGTGACTAATTGATTTGATTCTGAATCAGAATCCAATCTGATTCTGGAGGTGACTAATTCTGTGATTTTGGGTATGGCAGTCATATTAGGTTTCTAGGCTTTCTGTAACAAAGGACCATAAACCAGGATGGCCAAAAATCACTGAAATTTATTGTCTCACATGTCTGGAAGCTTGAAGTCCAAAATCAAGGTGTAAGCAAGGCCAGGCTCCCTCAGAAGGATCTGGGAGGAGATTCCATCTTGTCTCTCCTAGCTCCTGGTATTTGTAACCCTTGGTATTTCTTGACTTGTCGGGGCACCAGTCCAGTCTCTGCCTGCATGGTCACAGGGCCGTCCTCTCCCTCTGTGTCTCCACATTGTCTCCTTTCTATGCATGTCTGTCTCTGTGATCGAATTTGTTGTTGTTTAGTTGCTGAGTCATGTCCGACTGTGACCCCATGGACTGCAGCACACCAGGCCTCCCTGTCCTTCACCATCTCCTGGAGTTTGCTCAACTCACGTCCATTGAGTTGGGGATGCCATCCAACCATCTCATCCCTTGCCGCCCCTTTCTCCTGCCTTCAATCTTTCCCAGCATTAGGATCTTTTCTAGTAAGTTGGCTCTTCACATCAGGTGGCCAAAGTATTGGAGCTTCAGCATCAGTCCTTTCAATGAGTATTCAGGGTTCATTTCTTTTAGGACTGACTGGTGTGATCTTGGATTAGGGCCCGCTTTAACGACCTCATCTGAACTTGGCTACATCTCCAAAGACCCTAATTCCAAGTAAGGTCAGATGCACAGGTATGGTGGGTTAAGACTTCACCATATCTTTTGGGGAGGACGCAATCCATCCTGTAAGGACAGTTAATCTTGCGAAGCTATAGTTTTCTTATCTGTAAAGTGAAGGATTAAAGTAGTATCCAAGTCAAAGAGGGACTGTTGGCGGGGGCAGTAGGGGGAGCGGGGGGCTGTGGTACAGGACATGAGGCTTCACAGATAGCCTTCAACAAGACATGGTCCTTATTCAGAAAAGTATCCACTTGCTGAGAAGCATGCCAGCTTTGCATTCTCCACCCTGTCATCCGAAGGTTATCTTTACCTTGAGATTTTTCACTAAACCCCTGTGACGGCTGTAGTACAGAAATCTATCTGAGGCCTGGGTGATGAGGGCAGTGATAATTAGTAAAAGATCACCAAAGCCTAGGTGTCTTCAAAGAAGAGAAGTTGAAACATGGTCTGACCTTTTCTTTCATCTCAAACTATGGCTGATACAAGTTTGAGGTTATGAATGGAGCTGGCAGTCTCTTTATACTAAAAACACATATCATCTAAAGGAGAAGCCACTTACTTCCTCCTCGTATGATTCATGAAAAATGAAAGTGAAAGTCGCTCAGCTGGGTCTGAATCTTTGAGACCCCATTGGCCTAGACAGTCTGTGAATTCTCTAGGCCATAATACTGGAGTGGGTAGCCTTTCCCTTCTCCAGGGGATCTTCCCAACCCAGAGATTGAACTCAGGTCTCCCACATTGCAGGTGGATTTTTTACCCAGCTGAGCCATAAGGGAAGCCCAAGAATACTGGAGTGAGCAGCCTGCCCTTCTCCAGGGGATCTTCTGACCCAGCAATTGAACCAGGGTCTCCTGCATTGCAGAATTCTCTACCAACAGAGCTGTCAGGGAAGCAGACGGGAGAGACTATTTTGGAGGCCTCCCAGGAAGCACCTTGATTCTCACCCCGGAGATCCCCAGGATTTCAGCACCTGAAGCCCTAACAGAGGGCTGGCTGGGCTAAGACTTCCCTTTGTGTCTACTGCTTGGGCCCAGACTCAGTGAAGTGGTCTGGCTCATGGGAAGACGTGCTGAGGGTGGAGAGAGTCACCTGACCAGCATGCTTATGCCCAGCCTTCCCAGCCCTAAGGAAACATCTTAGGGTCCTGACGATTCCTTCACAGCAGTGCTCAAATGCAAGCCATCAGCAAAAATTTATTTCATCTAGGGATCCCTTCTAGTCAAGTCTCAGCTTACCTTTGCTATACAATCATTCTTTGGCCTTCGAAATCAGTAAAAGTCAAAGCAATAAAGGCTAATTTTATGCTCTAGAACTTGACAGTGAAAAATATTTTAGGAGATGGTCTGTGACTGGTTGATTTAGGAAACCAGCAAACCTGACAGCTGAACATAACGCAACACTACAGGAGTGATGGGATGATCATATGCTCTGCTTTGCACCACACTAGGCAACTGAAATGCAATTCAGCAGATCCAGTGTAGCTCTGGTTGCCGTTTGCTTTTTTTCTTTTAGGAAATAAACATTTCAAAGTATTTCCAGGTTAGCCACTTATATAGGTCAAATTTTAAAAATAATGTAGTTGATTTTTGCACAGTTAAGAATACAGGCTTTTGATACTAAATGCCTGAGTTCTGGGGCACACTCAGCTGTTTGCTAACTACATGACTTTGGACAGGTCAGTTATATGGATGCCTCAGTTTCTTCAGCTGTAAAAGGGAGATAATCATAATCCTCTCACAGGGTTGATGTAAAGATTAATTCAAAAAAGATACTCTGCAGAGCACCTGGCCCAGAATAAATGCTCAGGTTTTAACACTGTTATTCCTCCCTCCCTCTCTTTCTTCTTTGTGCATCAATAACATAGATACAAGGCAGGGAGTAAAAAGATGAATCAGACAATTTCTGCCACTGAGGCATTAATGGTGTAATATGGGAAGGCAAGCTTTTTAAAAAGAACCGTATCTATAGAGACCCTGGGACAGAAGTACGTACACTCACTGTGGGGGCACAAAGGAAAGCCTTGTGGCAAACTAAGTAGAGGTCAGCTTGTCATCCTGACTGAAGGTGTGGGATGAAGGTCTCTATCAGGCAGTTGCTTACCCTGTGGGTATGGAAACCAGGCTGGGAGGGCAAGATTCAACTACTTCTCAATTCCTTCCTCTCTTCGTAGCCATGCTTCCAGAAATGGGTCTAATTCTGTCTTCTTACCACCAGCTTTCCCCTCACTCTCAAATCTACTGTGTGCTCAGTTGCTTTAGTCGTGTCTGACTCTTTGTGACCCCTTGGACTGTAGCCCACTAGGCTGCTCCTCTGTCCATGAGATTCTCCAGGCAAGGATACTGGAGTGGGTTGTCAGGCCCTCCTCCAGGGGATGCTACTGACCCAGGGGTCAAACCCGCACCTCCTGTATCTCCTGCATCGGCAGATGGATTCCTTACTGCTGACCCACTGGGAAAGCCCCAAACCTATGGCAGTTCCATTTCTATTTCCACTCCTCCACCATAACTTCTCTTCTGAAACCCAACTTCAAATGCTTTCTTTTAAATTCTCTTACTCTGTTGTTTTTGATTGACTTTCTGATTTATTTTTATTGACTCTCTCCTGTGTGACACCTTGAACTCTATTTTTTTTTTCTGTTTTTCCCTTCT
Source organism: Redunca redunca (assembly GCA_006410935.1). Taxonomy (NCBI): domain Eukaryota; kingdom Metazoa; phylum Chordata; class Mammalia; order Artiodactyla; family Bovidae; genus Redunca; species Redunca redunca. Next base: position 61,457 of record SJYQ01002394.1, on the reverse strand, counting down.
TTCTACTTTCTCTTCTTTCCCACCTGCCCCATATTTCTGCATTTCTGCATGGTTCCTTTTTTTAAGATGTGTGTTTTTTCTTGGCCTAGGCACACTCCCAGACCGATCTCAGCAATGACATCGATTGTACCTTCAGCTCAGTTCCCTCTCCTAGACGGGAGAGCCACACCTCCTAGATGTTTTCACTTGGATAGACTATAGCACCTCAGCTTGAATGTGTGTTCTTGGTTTAAATTCATTACATTATTTTCCTCAGTAAATCAGGCTAGAGACCTGGAATCCCGAGGTTTCCCATTCAGGTCCTCACAACTCTGTGAACAAAATGTCTCTCAAATTTATCATCCTTTGCTGCCCTGCATAAGCAGTGTTTTCACTCTAACCTTCATCATCTTACCTCACCTCACTACAACAGACTCCTGACTGACCTATTAATACCTCCAAATGTTTCCTTTGTCTGGACTATTGACCTCTATTGTCAGTCATCTTAGATGCGCATCTGATCAAGGCACACCCTTGCTGAAAACTCTTTTGAACTGATTATTAGTTCAGAAAAATGTCCAAATTCCTTACTTCAAAGTTCTTTACAATTTGACTTCTACTTGCCTTTCTAGCCTCGTTCCTCCAAAATTCTGAAATATAACAGCCCTTTATGGGATAATTTTGTCTCCCCTGCAAATTCATGTTGAAATCCTAACTCCCAGAATGTGACCATATTTGGAGATCAGGTCCTTAAGAGAGGTAATTAAGTTAAAAATAGAGCCATTACGGCCTTAACCTAATAGACTGGTGTCTTTATAAAATAAAGCGGTTAAGTACACTAACAATCGACTGTCCAAAAGAAAAATTAAGGAAACAATTCTATTTACAATAGCATCAAAAATAATAGAATACTTAGGAATAAAGTTGACCAAGAAGGTGAAAGAGCTGTACACTGAAAATTATAAGACAATGATGAAAGAAATCAAAAAAGATACAAATGGAAAGATAGCCTGTGCTCATGGACTGAATAATATTATTAAAATGTCTGTACTACCTAAAGCGATCTACAGATTCAATGCAATCCCTATCAAAAATACCATGCATTTTTCATAAATATAGAAAAAAATAATCCTAAGATTCCTATGGAACCACATACAAACTGAACAGCCTAAGCAATACTGAGGAAGCTGAACAAAGTTGGAGGCATCACATTTCTTGATTTCAATGTATATTATAAAACAGTAATAATCAAAGCAGTATGGTACTGGCATAAGAACAGACACATAGACCAATGGAACAGAACAGGGAGTTCAGAAATAAACCCACACATGTATGGTCAACTTATTTTTAATGAGAGTATAAAGAATATATAATGGGGAAAGAAAAGCCTCTTCAATAAAAAGTGTTGGGGAAACTGGAAGCCACATGTAAAACAGTGAAATTGGATCCTATTTTATACCACAAAATTAACTCAAAATGGATTAAGGACTTAAATGGAAGACCTGAAACCACAAACCTCACAGAACAAAACATAGAGTAATCTTAACATTAATCTTGGCAATGATTTTTTAGCTATAACACTAAAAGCACAAGCAACAATAAATAAATGAATGGGACTACATTATACTAAACGGAGAAGGCAATGGCACCCCACCTCAGTACTCTTGCCTGGAAAATCCCATGGATGGAGGAGCCTGGAAGGCTGCAGTCCATGGGGTCGCAAAGAGTTGGACACGACTGAGCGACTTCACTTACACTTTTCACTTTCATGCATTGGAGAAGGAAATGGCAACCCACTCCAGTGTTCTTGCCTGGAGAATCCCAGGGATGGGGAAGCCTGGTGGGCTGCTGTCTATGGGGTCATACAGAGTCAGACGAAACTGAAGTGACTTAGCAGTTAGCACATTATATTTAAAAAGATTATTTTATAGCAAACATTCAACAGAATGAAAAGGAGCAATCTATGAAATGGGGTAAAATGTTTTCAAACCATATATCTGATAAACAGTTAATATCCAAAATATATAATGAATTCATATAACTCGATAACAAACTAAAATAAAATAAGCTGATTAAAAGTTTGGCAAAAGACTTGAATAGACATTTTCCTAAAGAAGACATGCAAATGGCCAACAGTTATAAGAAAAGGTGTTCACTATCATTAATTATCAGAGAAATGCAAATCAAAACCAAAGTGAGATATTAGTTCACATCTATTAGGATAGCTATTAGCAAAAAGACAAGAAATAACAAAGGTTGGCAAGGATGTGGAGGAAAGCGAACACTTGTACATTGTTGGTAGAGATGTAAGTTACAACCACCATGGAAAACAGTATGGAGATTTCTCAAAAAATAAAAAACTACAATATGTTTCATCAATCTCACTTCTGGGTATATATCCAAAAAAAATGAAATCAGTATTTCAAAAAGTATCTACATTCCTACAATCACTGCAGCATTATTCACAATAGCCAAGATACAGGAACGACTTGTCAGTGGATTCATCAACAAAGAAAATGTGCTAATACACATGGTGGAATATCATTCAGCCATAAATAGGAAGGAATAATGTCATTTCAACAACATGGGTAACCCTGGAGGACATCATGCTAAGTAAAATAAGCCAGACACAGATAAACAAATATTGCAACATCTCACTTACATGTTGAATCTTAAAAAAGTCATATCCATAGAATCAGAGAGTAGAATAGAGGTTTCCAGGGGCTAGGGGTGGGGGGATGTTAGTCAAGGAGTACAAATTTCCAACATGGTGATTGTAGTTCATAATACTCTATTATATACGTAAAACTGCTATGAGGGTTGACCTTAAGTGTTCTTACCACACACACAAAGGTAATCATGTGAGGTGACAGATATGTTAATTAACTTGATTGTGGTAATCATTTTGCAATGTATATGTATATCAAATCAAGTTGTACACCCTCAAAAGTAAACAAACGGGCCATATTTCCCAAGATGGAAAAACAAACTGGCTTCACTGCTTACAAAAAAAAAATATATATATAAGGAAATCGTGTGTGTGTCACATATACTTACAGAGAAAGACCATGTGAAGAAATAGAGACAGGACAGCCATCTACAAGCCAAAGAGAAAGGCCTCATAAGAAACCAACCCTAAACACATTGATCTTGGGCTTCTAGCTGCTACCAGAATTGTAAGAAAATAAACTTCTATTGTCTAAGCCACCCAGTCCCTGAGGTGCTTTGTTATGGCAGTCCTAGAAAATTAACACAAAGCCTATAAGACTATTCAGTCTAGACTTCTCTGATTTTGGAAAACACCCATACTTTTACCGATGCAATTTCTTCCACCGAGTGTCCTTTTCTAGCCAGTATTTATTTTTGAAAATATTTTATCTCTGTCTCAAAGTATTTCTCAAAAGTCTATCCCCATCAAAGCTAGAAGGAATTTTCCCCCCCTCTATGTTCCTTTTGTACTCTGCTCTTACTTTTAATAAAGCAACCACCACATTATCATTCTATTTTTCCTGAAAATTGTGCCAATGCTAGAAGATAAGAGCAGAATGACAATGACAGTCAAGTTATGCCTGATGGTTGTTCGGAGTGATGTAATGACTGTGTTGGTGGAAATGTGGGGAAGGCAATAGAACAGATGGGTCTTAATAGTTAATTAATTTTAGGAAGTCAAGGTCAAAGTCCAGATGAATGATGCAGTCTGGATTTCTGACTTGGACCGCCTGGTGGATGGTGATTCCGGTAGCTTTATGTAGGGAGTTCTCAAGGAGAAGGGGCCCTGGGAGACAAGGTAGTTCGGTGTTGCTTGTGAGTAACTATGGAAATCTAGGAGGGTGGCCCTATACACAGATGAATGTGCAAGTCTGCATTTCTGGAGAAAAATGTATCGAAAAGCTGGCCTTGTAATATTTTTTAACTCTTATTTTGACAAGTTCTGGATCCTTAGGCACAGTTTCCATCAAAAAAATAACCCCACAGAAACTCGAGGACCAAGATAATGCTAAGGATGTGGAAAAAGGGACAAAAAATATCAGAGTGAACCCTACAAATAACCAAGAAGCTCTGGGAAGACTGCCTTCTAAACTTTGTTCTCTTGTCCAGTGACCACAAAACCTAAAATCCTACCATCAGTGACATTATTTATTAATTCTTATTGAAGGTGTTTCTGAGTTAAGATGAGAAGCAAGGGACATTAAGAGGAGGCAAAATTCTTGACTCCCAAGTTCTGCTGTTCTCTGAAGCTGGGGAAGGGTTCTGTGACCGTGGAGCCCCATCGGAAATTGAGGGACAAAAGTGATGAAAGGTAAAGGAGACCCAGAATAATGCCCTACCTGGAATAACCAGCTGCCCACCACGGCAGCAGGCTTAGGTCAGATAATGAGAAATCAGAAGGCCCCTGCTGCCAACCAAATCTCCCTCTCAACTATTTGTGCAGATAATCTGGCCAGAAATAGAGGGAACTACCCCAACAGACTGTGATGGAGAGCTGACAGATTAAGGGGAGAACAGCATGCCACAAATACGACCGCATGGAGAGCAAAACGTGTTGGCTCTCTAATGAGAATCTGCCTTGCCACCACTGCTCTTGCATTTACGTTCCCCAGAGCAGCTCATCCTCACTTGCCAAAAGTGGCAGGGGGTGGGAAGGCTGCTGGCCTCATGCCCACCTGGGTACCTGCTGGGAGAATTTTGCACATGCTGCTAAGTGCCCAGTGGCACTGAGGGCTTCCATTTACATTCTTAATTACCCTGAAATTCAGCCACATGGTCCTTCTGCCTGTCTGGACCAGTGCTTGATGGCAGCTGGTGTTAGAAACTTACTGTGCTCCAACAGCCCATGAGTTCTATCCTTCCTCTGTCAGGGACGGACCTCCCAAGTCAGTGAGAAGAATGTACATGTATGTGTGCATGTCTGTGGTTGCACATGTGTGCCTGGGCTTATGTGTGTAATTCTTGGTTCCAGATACTTACATGTATATGTATCTTTAGGGGAGATAGTGGGATACATGCTCATTACAGGGAGTTTCCCTTGACTATTGACGACTATGGGAGAGTGTTTTAAGCTTTCTCCAGGAACCAGAAATTTTCCAATCTTAATTTGAGGAAGTGCAGAAATATTTTGTTACATATTGATAATAACTGGTTGCATTTATCTTTCCTGAAAGAGGCAAAGTTTTTGGTATGTTGTTTCTGGATTTTAAAGTAGAGTGGAAGGAAGTGAGGTTGCAGGAGTTTGGGGAGATCTTTGATCCTCTGTGCACAAAATTTCTCCCCATTCCCTTTCTTTTGATTTTGTCTGGGGAGGAAGATTCTGAAATGGGTATTTGTGGTCTGTGCAATTCCATACACACACACTCCTATGCCCGTGTATATACACACATGCATTAACATTCTCACTCAATATATAACAATGTGCAAAATGTCTTGCTAGAAACTTTGGGGAAGGAAAAAGCAGTTTTCCATTCATCCTTAAAAATCCTCAAACTCTGTTAAACCAGAAAAATATGGTAGAAAGCAGTAAGTATTAGAAGCCAAGCGTCTAGTAAGGTCATTGTGTGGGGAAGAAGTTCAGAGATGGAGGGAGTTACTCTCAAGCCAGTGGTCAGGGAAGACTGGGAAGGGAGGAGCTGCAGCATGGACCTCTTCAAGTATGCAGAGACCATCCTCTGATGAGCGTGTTACTGAAAACTGCCACTGGGGGAAATAATGGAAGAGGGTAAACTGATAATAACAGATGGGGGCAATTACAAAGTTCCCAGTATCTCACAATGTCCTACAGCCATACATCAAAGAGTGACCCCTCTACTAATTCAGTAGGTGACCACCCTCCTGGAGTTCCGCCCTCGTTTCTGAGTTCATGGGGAGGTCTCACTCTGATTTCACAAGGAGGTCCCTGCAGACTTTTTCTTTTGGCAACACTAAAACTAAAGAGCCAATCAGAGGAGATGAACAAATAGATAACAGTTACTGTCCATTCAAAATGCTCGCTTGTTTGAATATTCCTTTTATCGTGCGTGCCTGTTCAGTCACTCAGTTTTGTCCGAATCTTTGTGACTCCATGGACTGTAGCCCACCAGGCTCCTCTGTCCATGGAATTTTCTAAGCAAGAATACTGGGAGTGTATTGCCATTTCCTACTCCAGGGGATACTTCCAACCCAGGGGTTGAACTCACACCTCTTGCGTCTCCTGCATTAGCAGGCAGATTCCTTACCACTGTGCCACAGTTGGGATGCCCCTTTTATTACTTTAAATCATTTAATAAACCTTCATCAACCATCTATAAGTTCTCAGGCACTGAGCTAGGCACTACCCACAAAATGCTTAGCCGAGAAGCAGTCATAGAAAACCAGCAGGACACATGATGGGGTAATTATGTGTATAGAATGCTCTGGGAAGTCCTGAGAGGACTTTCAAGAAAGCTGGAAATTAAGGATGGCTTTATGGAGGAGAAACTTTAGCTGAGTTTATTTTTTTCTGAGTTTTGAAGGAAAGTTAGTTAACTTGATGAAAGGGGAATTGTGTCAAATGTGGTAAAATTGTACTGTATTGGTAAATAAGATGCCAATAGAATAGACGCTGCTGCTTTCAATTAGAATCTCTGTAGGACATGGCTTCAAACTTGTTTGCTGGACAGACTAATTCAGTGCTACCAATGTGATGGTTTATCTCACAGCATCAAATAGCACCGAGACAAAGGTTATAAAGAACTATTAATTTTAAAAATATGATGGGATCAAGAATAGTTCAAGTAATACAGTTGTTTACATTTTTAGATAGCAGAACACAGGGTTTGATGATATAACTTGTAATATATTTGGTTATAAAAT